>JAKSZT010054202.1:11051234-11121592 GCA_026826555.1 Tolypeutes matacus
ATGGAATGGAATGGAATGGAATGGAATGGAATGGAATGGAATGGAATGGAATGGAATGGAATGGAGTGGAGTGGAGTGGGGTGGGGTGGGGTGGGGTGGGGTGGGGTGGGGTGGGGTGGGGTGGGGTGGGGTGGGGTGGAGTGGAGTGGAGTGGAATGGAATGGGGTGGAACAGAAGGGAATGGGACAGAACAAAACAGAATACAATACAATACAATACAGTAACATAACATAAATAATATTTGAAGAACTATAAATATATAAGTTCTTATGTGATGCCCTCCAATTTTCCAAGAGTTATTTATCGAAGCATGAGAAGCTGAGATGTATAGGGAAAAGAGCACTAAGGTTGGACACTGGCAGATCTGCATTCAAATGTTGCCTCCAAAACTTACTCCTGGATATTACCTTGAATAAGTCAATTAAAGTCACTGGGCCTCAACTTCCACAAAGGGGCCCATTGTGAGCAGTGATTCTTTGCGTGACCACACACTGGAATCCCCTGGGGAGCCCAGAAATGACTGAGGTCTTGGTCTGGGATGCAGCCTAGACACTGGAATTTGTTTAAAACTTCTGCAGGTGATTCTCATACACAGTAGAGTTTGAGAACCATTAATTGCAAAAAGGAAATGACAGTTTGGGTATGAAACCCTGACAGCTGCTTAGTAGATGGCTCCACAGCCCTACTGTGTGTTATTCCTTCCACCAGAGGAAGACACAGAAAAGAGAGCAGAGATACTAATGGTCTGATGTGGAGTTTATTTGCTTCCAGGCAAAAGCAATGAAGAAGTGAAAACTGCTGGCCAAGTGGATTTTAGGGATTATTTGTAGATAAACATTTTTTTTTTTGGTTATCTATCATATCCCATGACAGAAAACTGGCAGTGACTATCTTTAGCAATAAAATATGTTACTGAATTCAAGGTGATAGTGAGATAACCATAAAGAATGACACACATGCAAGGGATTATTATTAGACCTAGGAAGGAATTGGGGATATGTGTTTTCCCCTTATGAGAATGCTACAGATTCATGCCTCTAAAATTAGATGTTGAATTAGCTTAAGAAATATGAAGTTTAAATTCAGTCATGAAAACTACTTAACCCATCTTCCAGCTGATATCATCCAATTACAATATTCTTAAGGTTGGAATAACTGCTCTCTAATTATAGAATTCTAATAGGATTTAAAATATTATTCCTGCTCTCATAACTGACACTTGTACAACCTACACCAATTCTGGATCCCTGGTTTCTGGGTTCTCCATAAAATTCTCTATTCATTTCGTAACACAAAACAAAAATCGGTAACCTGAACATCATGGCAACACAATAAACTGAGTTCTTCCTAACCTTGGGCTCTTATATGCAAGAGGTAAATGAAAAAGCAGAGATATCCTGGAATGATAAACGGACATAGACTCTTTCAAACCAAGCTGTGAAAAGTCTAAGCGTAAGAAGCATTGGTCGTATGTTAATTTGCTGATGGAATACATTGTTGTACTATATAAAATACTATGTTTTAGTAATGTTCAATACATTTGTCACTTTTAGCCGGATGAACTAATTTATGTTGGTAGATGTAAGTAGATGTGCATTGTAATTCTCTGCTACAAAACACCAGTGATGAGGATGTCAAGGTTGGTACATTTTACAGGTCACACCCCAGGACTGGGGCCGTGTGTGCCATATGGTGATGGGCAGGAAGCGGAGGATACAAAGGACTATGGGAAGAAGATGAGTCCTGCAAGATTAATAGGTGGAAAGCTAAGGCCCTCCATGAGTGGTCTTATGAGCCAGGAGAATGCAGAATGTGTCCATCTGAGAGCAGACCAAGAGAGGAAGCAGAGAAGAGAACCAGGCAGTGGAAGGGAATTCAGCCAGCTAGGAGCCATATACAAGCTGAAACTGAAGAACATGTGGAGAAACACCCAAAGGAATAAGAGCAGTAAGGGAGTGTACCCATGAGAGTCCAAAGTAAAAGCACCCAGTGCCTGGAGAATTAAGGAATAAATCACATCATTTACTCCCATTTGTTGCATATGCAAAGTATCTCTGAGAACACCATGTAATGGTCCCAATGGGCATATCCATAGTCTTCTCTCTTCTGGCTACAATAGCTCAGGTGTGATTGGGACAGGAACATGCTGGAGGGATGTACGGAGGACACACAAGCCAGGATTAAGTGGGACAGGGACCAGGAGAATAGGCCCAATTCCAAGGCAAGCCTTCAAGGGTCAACTAGATAGTAAGAAATATAGTATTCACAATTATAGGTCAAGCGTGCTGATGATGGGCTGAGTATTTTAAACACGTTATCTCATTTGGTATTCCCAAGGGCCTTACTGGTACACTAAGATTCTTTTGGCTGTAAGAAACAGAACTCCCTGCTCACACTGACTTAACCAGGAAGGAAATCTATTTTCTCAATAAGAGGACATTCAGAGGTTGGGAAAACTTCAGGATGGGTTGAATCATGCCTTAACGTCATCAGAGTTGTAGGTGTAGTCTGTTTCCATGTTCTTCCATCTTCCACCCTGGCTGCATCTTTAGAGTGTACCAAGGTGGCTACCACAGCTTCAGGTTGTCACAGCCACTGTCCAGATGGAGAAGGAACCCTCTCGTGATTCTCTTAAGAATCAGGGAACTGCTTGTCAGCAGACTTCTCTCACTTCTCACTGGACGTAATTGGGACATGTGCCTGTTCTTAAGTAATAAGAAGCTCCTTTCCCTGAAGCACATGGATCTATGGGGGAAGGATGGACCTGGACATAACTGGAGTTCAGTTAGAAAGAATAAAAAGAATGGGTACTGAGTAGGCAATAAACTGTGCCCATTACATAAAAACCGCTGTTATCCTCTCAAGGAGAAAATGAGGTGCAGAGAAAAGTTGAGTAACTTTCCCAAGGTCACATAGCTATCAAAAGACAGAACCAGATATAAACCCAGACAGTTTGACTTGAAAGTCCACTATTCACACTTCTAGCCCCACTCTGTTATGATGGTAAGACATGTGAGGGGAGTTTAAACCAAATGACACCACCATAGATATTTGGCAGAAGTCTTGGGGACAGCAGGTATTCAATGTCCCAAGATATTTCAACATTTGCTCCCATTTCATCAGGACTGTAGCCAGCAGTTGTGGCAAAGGAAGCAAAACGCAACCTCCTCAAATAGTCTGGCAAAAACATGAGGCAGAGTATTAGGACTCGAGATCTGCATGCAGGCTAAGACCCTGCGGCAAGGCCAGGGTAAGCTCAGTGGGTGGTGTGACCCAGGAACCTAAGTCCATGTGGCTAACCCCAGGACCTGCCAGAAGAGAAGGAGGCCTAAGGCTGAGCGGATCTGAAGCTGAGGCAGGGGGTAGAGCTGGCTGGTCGGTGTGCCTGGGAAGCTAGAAGCTGGCTAGGGAAGTCAGGGGCTGACTGTAATTTGTACAACCCTTGTCAACAGTCACGCTGACAAAAGGGGGAATACCCAGTCCTGAAAGGAGCTTGCCATTGCCTCAGGACTTAACCCAAATCCAGGATACGCAACAGTCCCCCACCTCTCACCACCACAAACCTCTAAACAAAATGTAGGCCTAGCAGCTACAAGTAACGGGAACAGAAAATTAAAAAAAAAATAGTAATGAGGCCACTGCAGGATTTTTTTTCCCCAGTGGGGAACTGACAATTATTCATACTCTCTTGCATATCTCAGTTAAAGATGCAAAGAAGTTTCCCTTCGGGGACATTTATGACACCAAAGAGAACCATCCCTACACCATCACAGTGCCTGCTCTCTCAGGCTCCTTGGCTGAATATGCTTTTTCTCACTGCTTCTGTCACCCATGAGGGCCCTCCTCAAATTCTCTCCATTCTGGGACAGGATATGCCTGAATTGACTCACCTTACAGCAATCTCTGAAAATATAAAGGCATAGAATCAGTGTTGCTTCCCAAGAATATTATTTCTATAGAAAATAGCTACATATTTTCCATCTTGGGTGAAATAATGTGTATTAAAATCACAGCAAAACAACATGTGAAGCAGAGAGTTGAATGAGAGTCTGGCTAATTTAGGCAATGAGGTCTCAATTTCTTTTGAATTACAGGGATAGTTTGCAAACATCAGAGGTAGTGGGAGGTGATCTAAATTGTGTAGCAGTGTAAAAAAAATTTTAAGTAACCTATATGTTATTCTCCTGCAATTTCTTTCACTCCTAACCTATCCCCTCCGTACATGCAGCAGCAAGGCCTTTCTGTTCTCTACATTGTCCTCAGGGTCAAGTTGCTACATCAAAAATGCAGAGAAGGAGCAAGTGGCTGAACAGCCTTGAGTTTCAAATTACATTTCTGAGGCCACTGGTTAAAACAGTGCTTTAAAAGAAAAGGCTTTCTTTGTAAGAAGCTGGGTATTTTGAGTAGCAAAAGAAAAAAGGGTTTAAGACATGCATATATATGTAGCTTGGGGTAGGAGTAGGGAGCACTGGGGGGCAAGGGAGGGGAGCAGGAGACTGGAAGGGACCATGTTACCAACAGTAGAGGTAGTTGTATGAGTTGCCAGCATGAGAGAGTTATCTGGAGCTCAGTCAGGGTCTATAGATCCTCCTGTTGCCAATGGAAGATACATCATACTTTGCCTCTACAATGTACCAGCTGTCCTTCTCAGGTCATCAATGAACAACACTCCCTCACCACAGCCAGTGATGAACCTGTGAGTCAACTAGCAAGAGTGACATCATTTGACCTCCCCAAAATTTGTGCCATAATATCTAAATTATCTAGGAATCAATTGAGCCTTGTTAATGCACTAGGGCAATCAAGAATCTCCATAAGACTAAGGATAGGGGCTCAGATGCCTAGAAAGTTGCTGATATTGAGGATGGGAAAGACTGTGCCAGGATGGGGTGAACCAATCTGCTCTTCTTGGCAAGTCTCCATCTCCCTGGGTCATGGACCCAACCTCATTAGTCTAACCTTCCAATTGTGAAACATCCCACCTTCCCCCCTTTACCATTGATGATTTAGAGTGTTGACCTATCAAGACCAAGGCCAGAAAAACAGTAACAAGCCTGAAATGTGTCAACTACCCCACAGGATCACAACTAGAAATACGGAGACCAAACTGTCCAACTGAATTCCTTGTGGGACTCAGCACTCCACACCCTGGGAAAACCCCTGTGAACTTTCAAGGCCTTGCCTGCCAGGGACACAATGAATGCACCTCACAAGCCTTGGTTTCTTCCTCTGGGAAACGTACACAGAATGAAAAGGAAGGATTTGGGCCAGATGATCTCTACAATCACTGATTCTGTGATTTCCAGAGTCCACTGGACTCCAACAGGAAATTTTCACAGTGTGAAAATTCTGAGGCAACAAAGTGACTTGGTGGGCCAATAATCATAGACCTAGTAAGAGTAGAGGAAATACTGAAATCCAGACATTCTTTGTATCGAGCCTCATGCCTTACTGTTGGCCTCACACATCATATGTTCCCAATGAATGATGGTCAGGTGGATATATGGATGAATAAATAATGGACAAATGAATGAGTGAATGATAAATGTATGAATTAATGATAGAGCCCATCCAAGAGCCTGACCAATTCTTTTCTTTGGTTGGACTTATGGTAGCTCTCAAGTATGGCAATAATCAACTTTGCTCTCTCACTGGTTCTCGAAAGGATGATCCTGATGATAAGTGAGACTTTGATAGGCTTTGGGCTTTGAGTTACTCGGCTGATCAGGCTTCAGTCTTGTTTGGAGCTTACACCTGTTCTTCTTGGCAAGTCTCCTTCCTCCCTGGGCCATGGACTCATCCTCATTAGTCTAACCCTCCTACTTTGTAATCATCACACATACATGCATAACTCCCCAAGTGCTTTTAGGCTCAACTTTTTATAATTACACATTTGGTTAAACTTTGGACCTCTCCATAATTCTTCAATAGCTGTTTCTTGCTACACTGGGTGAAATCCAGGGAATCTCAGCATAATATTGCTGTCTCTCAGAGAAGATGCCAGTACAAATAGGGGTAAGGAAGAAAATGCTGAGCACCCCAGTCATGCCAGGATAGGGCAAGCGACTGGCCAGAAAAGGGAAAGCTAATCCAAAATACTGGAGTTCAATAAATATTGGACATCCTCTATGTGAAAAGTGCACACTGGGCAAGGAGGCTTCAGGATTTGAATGCTATGAGTCTTCCACAAGCTTACATTCCAAACACATAAATAAATAATTGAAATGAATTATGATAAATTCTGTATAGGAGATATGTACAAATTTTACAGGAAAATAGGGGAAATTATTTTCAGAAAGTTCTCAGGAAACCAAAGAGGAGGGAAAGCAGACTCGGACAGAGATACGGATCTTTTTTTATTAGAGAAATTGTGGGTTTATAGAAAAATCGTGCATAAAATATAGGGTCCCCATATCCTGCCCTATTATCAACACCTTGCATGGTGTTTATATTTGTTAAATTGATGAAGGCACATTTTTATAATTGTACTACTAACTTAAGTCCATGGGTTAACTTAGGGTTCAAAGTTTGTGTTGTATAGTTCCATGGATTTTAAAAAATTTTTATTCCAGCAACTTATATACAACCTAAAATTTCCCCCTTTTAAACCACATTCAAATATAGAATTCAGTGCTGTTAATTACATTCACAATATAAACACTGGGATTTATTCCCTGAGATGTCAGTTTCTTGAGTTTGTAACCAAGTGGTGATATGACAGAGCTTTCTTTGAGCGTCAGGAGCTAACAAAACCAAGCAAAGGCAAGTAGAGCATACTTTTCACCAGCTTTGCAGCTTAGAGTTCAGTCCTCTTATCCGGAAGGTCAGACTGAGTCCTCCCTGTCTTTTGGGGGCCTGTGTCTTGTTCTGGACTCATGCTTGTCAGTGGCCTCAGGGGTTCCCCTATACAGGAGTTTTAATGGCCCCTCTGTTTCCCAAAAACAGATCTTCTCCCTCTTCTTGGTCTTCCATTGTAGGACAAAGCAGGTAAGCCTTTGCCTCAGGTTGTACTCCCCAATTGTTTCTTACACTGCTTTTCTGGTCTCAAACTGCTTTGGCCTTGAGGGCAAATTCTGGAAGGGGGAAACATCATCAGAGGACACTAGGAACCTCTTCCATGGCTCCCCAAATCTGCACTTTATTGACTCGGTACCTCCCCAGAAAATGGTGTGCTTCAGCTGTCCTCCACAGCTCTGAAGTATGCGGTCTTAAATTTCCTCCATTACTTTTTTCCAGGTCAGGTTGGAACA
The DNA here is from genome assembly GCA_026826555.1 of Tolypeutes matacus. Classification (NCBI taxonomy): domain Eukaryota; kingdom Metazoa; phylum Chordata; class Mammalia; order Cingulata; family Chlamyphoridae; genus Tolypeutes; species Tolypeutes matacus. The sequence continues at coordinate 11,058,485 of JAKSZT010054202.1, forward strand.
ATGGCCACCCTCAGAGCTGGGAGCCCAGCAACCCAAAGAGGCTAATCAAAAGCAGTGATCAGCAACTGGGCGGCATCCTCCCATCCCCGCTCTTAGGGAACTAGATTTTTATGTCTCTGTCACCTGCAAGCTATGCCAGGGGCCAGACTCCATCGCTGCATGCCACTAGAGTGGTGGATGGGCAGAGAGAGCAATTTTCTGGAATTGGAATACCACAATTTGCCAGCCTTTTCCTCCTGCTCTTCCCTGGAAGCTGCACAGTGTTCCACTGGACTCGAGATTCATATAGTTCCTGCCTGTCTAATGGTTGCTTTGGTGGAGGGACTGATCTCTGGGCTTCCTTTTTCACCATCTTCCCCCAATTGCCTCTGAGATAAAGATTTGTAGACACTTTATTTTGGAGATGATTCCAGGAAACATCAGTAAGTGGTCAGAGAAGAGAGAGGGGGGAAAAGGTAAGCTAAGAAAGGATGTGTTATCAAGCAAATGAGTCACCTTCACAGGCAACAGAGTCAATCCTGCTGAGGAAACTGACCCCAGTGTAGAACATACACCTAAGGCTTCTTCTCCCTAAAAGTGATCCTGCTAATTTTGGTGAGGGATGCTGAGGCAGAGGAGAAGGAAGCTAAGTTAATTCTCCTACACGTCCAGCCAGCCTTGGAGAAGGCAGAGTGGGCTCGGGAGCCAGAGAGGGGCCTCAGGAAGAGCCACAGGGACTGGCAGTTGAAGTCAAGCCGGCACTCACAGAAAAAGGTGCCAAGGAGAAAGGGGTGGGCTGTTAACAGTGTCTGCTAACAGACATGGCATTTGAGTCGGGTCTTGAAGGATGAGCAGACACCAAAGAAGGAGAGAGCTCATGAGGCTGAGGAAATGGCAGGAGCAGAGGAAGAGACACAACCAAATTAAAATGTGTCCAAGGAAAGGTGCATCATTTCAAGGAGATATCATGGATGGGAATGAGGTAGGAAAGCCAGCCTGTGGAGGATTTTATATACTCTCTGGGCAATAGAAACAATCAGAAAAAGAGTAACTTGGAGAGAAATGGAGAGCAGAGGAAGGGGGAGCATGGTCAGGGCTGTGTTGTGATAATTTGTATTTTCTCTCTCTCCTTTGCTCTTGCGTGCCCATGGCTAGTTCCACATACATTTTTTGAATGCCATGTGTTGAGTCTTACCCTGTACTGGGTCTTGGATATCATAGAGAAATAAGGAAAGATCCTGTCTTTGCAGGTAGGACCTCACTAAAGATTTTTCTCTCCTACAAACTTGGATGAAGCAAATGCCATATTATTTTCTTCATTCCCATAGAGCCGACAGCTTGCTTGGCTCAGACCAATATATACTTGTTGGTTATCACCCATGAGCAATCAAAGCAGAAAGAAAAAAGCATCAAGAAGACCTACATCCCAGCCTTAGCACTGGCATACACTAGTTATGGGAAAGTTGGCTTCCTCCATAAGATGGGAATAAGAAAGCCTGTCCTACAGGGCAGTTGTAGAGGCTGATAACAATAGCTAACGTTTATTGAGTGTTTATCGTGTTCAAGGAACTATTCTAAGCATTTTGCATGTGTCAGAAGACTTAAAACCCTCCTATGAGTAAGATATTCTTGGTATTCTTATCTTACAGACTCAAAAACTAAGACACAGAAAGCATAAGTGACTTGCCCAAGTGACAGAGCTGAGATTTGAATCCAGGTAGTCTGGATCCAGCACTCACATTCTTAACCAATAATCTCACTGCCTCTCTAACAAATGAGATAGTGCATGTGAATATGACTTTACCCTGAAGCAAATTGTAAAGCAAACAGAATATATACTGAGGCCCTCATGCTTCCCATGGTACCCCCTCCCACACAGACATCTTCTCACCTTAACAGCCCAGGTCCTAGACCTTGATCAGTCTGTCAAAATTAATCTGCCTTATTTGCCAATCCCTTAGACTCTCTTTGCTACATGAGGATTGCTAATCTAATAAACCACCTGTGCTTCTTCTCCCCAACCTAATACTCCCGCTCCGAGCCTCATTACCAATCTTTAGATCTGGAAGAGACCTTATAGGCAGTATAAAATAAGACCTTCATTGTACAAATGTGGAAACTGAGGCTTAGAAAAGTTGAGTGATTTACTATAGGTCACATAGCAAGTAAAATGGTTATTGAAACCCACTTTTTTCTTTATTCAGTTTCCTCAACTCAGAATGCTCTTTCCCACCTTCTCTGTCTATCCAGTGCTACTGATCTTTGAGATTCAGCTTAAATCCTATTGCTTCCATGACACCTTCTCCAGCCTCCAATGCCCCATCAGAATTAACTTTCCTTTCTTTGGGCTCCTACATTATGGGGCTCCCTATCATGGCACTCGTGTGTTAATGACTGACTGTTGACACGCTGCTCCACTCCTCCTTCTTTTTTTTTTTTTTTTTTTTTTTAAAGATTTTATTTATTTATTCATTTATCCCCCCCTTGCTGCTTGTGCTCGCTGGGTCAGCTAACCACGCCGTGCGGGCGGGCTTGCCTTCACCAGGAGGCCCCGGAAACCGAACCCGGGGCCTCCCATATGGTAAACGGGAGCCCTACTGATTGAGCCACAGCCGCTTCCCACCACTCCTCCTTCTGAGAGGTCTTGGAGTGGGTATTATCAATGGGGTGGTCAGGGAAGACCCTCCAATAAGGTGATGGATAAATGAGGTGAGGGAGTGAGCCTTGACTCTGGGGGAAGGTCATTAAAAGTGGGAGAACTGCAAAGGCAAATGATAGCATTTGCATTGCAAGGAATAAGAAGGAGCCCAGTGTGGCTGAAGCATATCAGACAGTCAAGAGAGAGGTAAGTGGTTGGGGGGATTACAGATTTTACTCATAAAGAGATGGAAATCTATAGAAGGTTTTGAGCAGACAAGTGACAAGATCCAACTTAACTTTTAAAAGGATCACTCTGGATGCTGGGCACCATTGTGAATGGCGACAGGGAGAGACGAGATGTACAGAGAAGGCCAGTAAGAAGTGATTGTAATAATTTAAGCAAGAATTGATAAGGTCTTCAGCCAAGGTGGTAGAGGTGGAAGTGATAATAAGGCATCAGAATCTGAATATATGTTGAAGGTACAGCCAACAGGAGTCATTGAAGGGGTTGGATGTGGGATGTGAGAGAAAGAAAAGAATATAGAATGACTCAAAGTTTTTAGTTTGGGAGACTGAAAGAAGTCAACAATTACTGAAATGGGAAAGGCTTCCAGAAGAGAAGGGTTGTGAGGCTGCTAAGCAAGAAAACAATCTAGGATATGATGAATTTGAGATGCATAGTAGATATTGCCATGTAGCTAGTCAGTTGTATACATGAGCTTTGTGTTCAGGAGAGAGGCCCAGGATAGATATAAATTTGGAATCACTGATATGTAAGCTCATAGATGGTATTCAAAGCCAGATGTTACTTTTGAAATTGAAATTTAGCCTGGTATTATAGGGTGCCTAAGAATTACTTCCTGAGAGGCTCCTTATTCTCAAATGTGGCCTCTGTCTAAGCCAAATTCAGCATGTAAATGCATTACCTTCCTCCCAACATGAGACATGACTCCCGGGCATGAGCCTCCCTGGCACCGAGGGATTACTACCAAGCACCAACTAGCAATGCAACTAGAAAAAGACCTTGACCAAAAGGGGGAAAGGGTAAAGACAAATAGTTTATGTGGCTAAGAGACTTCAAAGTGAGTCAGGATGTTATTCCAGAGGTTAGGCTTATGCACGTCTCAGCAGGCTCTCATTGACTGTCAAAGTAAATATTGTCTTAAATAGCAGGGCTCTTGAGGGCTCTGAAGACATACAGACACTATAGGCAAGGCAGACAGCACAGAAGTTTGGTGCCTTGCCTGTGGGCCCTACATTGGAATTTATGCTCCCTGTGTAACAAAGTTGGACTCAGTTGTGGTTTCCCTACACATGGCTCTTCTGCCCCTTCTATTTGAACCTACAGTTAGTACTAAAATTGGCAGGTGTATGTCCAAGAGACTTAAGTCTTTGGGCTGTCCATGTGCCAGTCGGGCCCTGAATCTCAACAGAGTTGCAACATCTACTCTCCAGTTCATTGGACTCACCCAGGACAACTAACAAGGAGATGATGATGGACAACAACCATCCCAAGGAACAGAGAAAGTCTGTAACTGCAAGCAAGATAGTCCCATCCATCTGCTTCATGGGATCTAAGCCCCCTCTCAATTAGAGGCAGAGTGGGCATCACCATCCCAGAATCCTCAGGATTGCAGAATGAACAATGGACTAGAGTAGACTTACTGTTGTTATGTTATAGGATTCAAGCAATGGAAGAACTTTTATCATTGACATGGAGGCGGTGGCTACTGGAGGTTCTGAGGGGAAGGAAAGGGAAAAGTAGGTATAATTTGGAGGCATTTTCAGGACATTGTAATTATCCTGAATGATGTTGCAATGACAGATACAGGTCATTATATAGCTTGTCATAACTTACAAAAATGTGTGGGAGAGAGTGTAAACTACAACATAAACTATAATCCAGATTTTGTGGCAAGGCTTCAAAATGTGTTCATCAATTGTAACAAATGTACCACACTAATGAAGGTGGGAAAATGTAGGAGGGGTAGGGAGAGGACATATGGGAATCCCCTATATTTTTTATGTAACATTTCTATAATCTAAGTATCTTTTTAAAAATTTTTAAAAGTATATAAAAATAAATAAAATCTATTTTGTCTGAAAACAACAACAACAACTAAGCAGGATGTGAACATAAATAGAAGTCTTGGAGCCCCTTGTGGTACTCCAACATTTAGAGGTCAAAAGAATGAGGAAGAACTAGTTAATGATATAGAAAAAGAGTGAACAAGCTGGTAGGAAGATCAGAAGATCTTAGAATCCCAGAATCCAAATGAAGGGAGTGTTTTAAGTTTGAAATAGTGATTCACATGAAGGAGTGACTGGAATTAGCAGCATGGAGAGCACTGGTAGTCTTGACGAAGACAGTTTTGTTGGTGTGATAGAGATGAGAGCCTGTATGGAGTAGGTTCATGATGGACTAGAAGGAGAGAAAGTCGAGACAGTGAGTACAAACATTTCTCAAGGAGTTTTGACATGGGAGGAAATGAGCTGGGAGATGGAGGGTTAGTGGAATTAAAGACATTTGTTGTTATTTTCAAGATGAAAGAAAACATCACATTTCTTAATTTAAAAAAGTGTATTGACATATACCATGCATACATGACTATACATAAACAACAAGTATATATTAAAATTTGTGAACTTACAAAACAGACATGCATATCATCATACAGGGCTCCCATACATCACCTCACCAACAACACCTTGCATGATTTTGAAACATTCATTACAAGCTATGGAAAATAATCAAACTATTACTACTAACGATAGCCCATATCTTACATTTGGTGTATTTTTCCCCCAACCCACCCAATTATTAGCACCATGTATTAGTATTATATATTCGCCATAGTTCATGAGAGAATATTCTCCTATTTGTTCTGTTAATCACAGTCCATCTTCCATCACAGGATTCCCTGTGTTATAGTCTCATGCTTTGTACAATCCATTCAAAGTGTAAACTTAGTGGGTCTCATTTTTATCCCCGAGTTGTGCTGTCATCACCTCAGTCAATTTTAGGACGTTTTCATTACTCCAAAAGGAAAAATCCCATACCCCCTTATACACCCTATTGTTGTCCCTTAGAATTGATATTATATCTTCTTTGCCATTGCTGCAAAATATTCCAATATTACTGTTAGCTATCATCCATAAGTTATGTTAGTTGCATTTTCCCATGTATCACCATATTCTTAACACTTTGTAAAAGAAAAACATTCTTATGCTTATACTATTAACTACAAAATTCATTTACCACCAAAATCACTATATTATAGTCCCTAGATTATCCTCCTGGAAAAATGTCTATTCAAGACTTTTCCCCACTTTTTAACTGGGTTGCTTGTCTTTTTATCATTGAATTGTACAATCTCTTTATATAACATGGATATCAAACCCCTATCGGATATGAGGTTTCTAAATATTTTCTCCCATTGAGTAGGCTGCCATTTAAAAAAAATTTTTTTGAAGAACAAAAGTCTTTAATTTTGAAGAGGTCCCATTTATCTGGTTTTTCTTTCATTGCTCCTGCTTTGGATATAAGACTTAATTAACTACCACCTACCACAAGATCTTGAAGATATTTCCTTACACTTTCTTCTGGGGGTTTTATGGTTCTAGCTTTTATATATAGGTCCTTGATCCATTCTGAGTTAATTTTTGGATAAGGTGTAAGATAAGGGTCCTCTTTCTTTCTTTTGGCTATGGATATCCCGTTCTCCCTGCACCATTTTTTTTTTGACTAGACTGTTCTGGCCCAGCTGAGTGGGCTTGACAGCCCAAACATCATGTTTTATATGCACAGAAATAATCCAGAAGAAAAGGAAAACTAATGATGGAGGAGACAGAGAAGACATTTTTCTGAAACAGTGTCTTTGAATGCATGAGAGAAGATGGATCCCGCGGATAAGGAAGGGGTTGACTTTAAGAGCAAGAAGGTTTTAACCCTGGTAGCAGGAGGGAAGGTGGAGAGATGGGCACCAAGGCCAGAGTGTGGGTAGATGTGCTACAGGGAGAAAATGAAAGTCCTCTTTTGGCTACTTCTATTTGCTTAGTGAAACAGTGATCGAAGTCATCAGCAGAGAATGAAGATGGGGAAGAAGGTGTTGTAAGTTTGACATGTATAAAAATAAGTAATAGTCATCCAGGAGATTGTGAGAATAAAGGGTTTAGATCTTTAGAGCAAGTTAGTGGTACTGCCAGGCAGCAGTGAGGGCACACTAGACATGATTGTATGTTTTCTCTGGCTGTGTTCAGCTCCGTTGATGTAAGTACTGTATAGAGTGAGAGTTTGTTGTAACCAGGGTAGGAGTTTGCCAGGTTGGAAAACTGAGCGTGATTGCAAGGAGGTAATTATAATGATGAACCACAAAGTGCATGTGGACCATAAGGGAAATAAAGCTACGATGGATGTAAGAGATGGTGAGAAAATTAGAGAATAGATTGATTGTAAGACCTAGTGAGATCAGAGAAATGTTGGAAATGGCTAAAATAACAGTAATTTATTCTCACACATTCGGTTATAGTTCAACTGGGGCAAATTGAGGCCGGGCTTGGCTGGGCCTGTGTCCCAACCGCAAGTTGAGCCAGGCTAGCTTCATGTTCCCTCATTCTCCTTGGACCAGCAGGCTGGTTGGGGTTAAGTTTTTGTCATGGAAATTACAGAATCACAGGAGGTCTACCATACAAGGACATGCCAGACTACTGCTTGTGACCTGTCCTGTTGGTATCCATTGGCTACAGTAAGTCACAAGGTAAGGCCAGCATCAATGAGGCGCCTACGGAGGTGGGTGGGAAAGTGAATATCTTTGAACAGTAATCTTATCTACCTACCACAATGAGCTGCAAGCAAAGAGCTTGCCCTGGGGATAGATCACCAGGGAATATGAGGACGTTGCATGTGTTGTATTAGCTTGGATGAAGAGGAAAGCATTCACCTTGAAAACTGGGCTGAGCTTGAGAAATCTCAGATGATTTTCACCATCTTTCTCTGTACATAACATAGTGACTCTCTGCCCAGTAAGAGGTAAAAATCTGTGCCTTTCTAAGAATAAGGTTGTTAGAAGGGAGGAAAGAAAAGTGATAGGGCTCTAGAAGCCCAAATCCAGAAAATGGCATCATGGTCAGGAGGGATGTGATCAGAGTGGCAACATATGACCATACAGGTTATGAATTTCATGTCCCCATCGGCGCCACTCACCTACATTACTGTATGAATGGAACCCGTGACAGTGGCATGCATTTGTAGCGGCCCTAGATATGAGTGGGAATAAAAGAGGATGCTGGGAGAAATGAACATAAATTGCAGTGTATTCCTGTTCACCACGAGGCCAGCCATGTGCAGCCTCCATATTGCATGGTAATAATAATGCGTGACATTGGTAGGTCACTTACAGTTTACAAAAAGCTTTACAGCTCGTTACTGCATTTGTTCTTTATAACAATTTTAGTGATGAAAAAACAGATAGAACCAGGAGGGGGTGGGGGGAGCAAAGCAAATAAGTCGCAGAGCAGGGATATAATCCAGGTCTGTCTGTTTGCAAAGCCCAGGCACTTACTAAAGTGCCATGGTTTCTTCAACAGCCACTCCATGTTTTAACTGAAATTCACCAACAAACTCTAACAGTTCTACCTGCAAGCAAAGAGAACAAATGGCCTGGGCAGGCTCCCAGCTCAGGGCCCGGCAGCAGTGGAGCTCTGACATGGAGCAGCCTGCACAGCTTTTCTATCTGCCTTCCATATCATCCAACTCTCCTGGGAAGTGGATGCTGACAAGCTACTACACTTGTAGAAACACCAGCAGGGTCAGCATAGCAACAGCTGAATCCCCAAATTTTCAGAGTTCAAAGTTCCTAATGGACAGTTTGTCTACTAAAATTCAAGGAGAAACATTTATGTCCTTCGGGTAAGCAAAGGCTTTTTTTTAAAAATTAAAAAAAATAAGAAAAGATTCTTCAAGCAGTTCCTAATAAAATAGGACTTGTCTCTTTCTGTATTTTGTAAAAATGTCTCTCCAGTCTAAATAAAGCTTGATAGCTTCCCAGAAGCAACTGCAGTCTGTTGAATAAACAGCACATTTGAATTAACATTTCTTAGTTCTCTTAGCATGCAGTAGTTTTTTTCATTTTAACGAAAAATATAAAACAATTTTGATATGGTATCATCCTTACCTTTAGCACCCTGTTTCCTTTATGCTCTCAACTGCGTTCTGGGGAGAAATTGGTGGAAGTAAAGGGCAGTATTTAGGTTGATCTAAACTTTTATGTGCATAAGAATCACCTGGGGATCTTGTTAAACTGCAGATTCTGATTCTGTAGGCCTGGAGTGTGGCCCAAGGTTCTTCAACGCTAACGTATCATAAGTGATACCATTGCTTCTGGTCCGTGAACGATACTTTGAGACGCAACAGCCTGAAATTTAGATTCTACAGAATCTGTGACATGGCTATTGCCAGGATAGGCCTTTGTCTCTTGCTTCAGCCACAATGGAATGAAGCTAGATGGAAAACTCAAAAATACAAGGAAATTAAACAACACACTCAAACAACCATGAGTCAAAGAAGAAATCACAAGGAAAGTTAGAAAATAACCCGTGGAAAATGAAAATGAAAACATAGCATCCCAAAACTTTTGGGAAGATGTAAAGGCAGTACCGAAAGGGAAATTTATAGTTCTAAATGCTTACATTAAAAAACGAGAACTTCTAGGAAGATGGTATACCAAAAAGACATAGGACTGTCTTCTTTCCTAGAAAAATAGCTAGAGGACCGGTTGGCACAGCCTGGAAAAAAATCTTCTAAGATTTAGGACACCAGGCAAAGCCTGGACACTGCCCAGAATAGAGAGGGACAAAGGAAAAGAATTGTGACAGCAAAACTGTGAGTTAAAACGAGCAGCTGCTACTGCCAGCAATGTCCCCCCACACTAAAGACAATTTAGAATTCTCAGACCTCTGGGCTGGCTACAGACAAAGGGGGCTCCAGGGATCCACCGCCCCAGGAAAGTAGAGAAAGAGGGACACAGCCTAAGGCTGACTCAGCTTTTGACCCACAAATTTGGTCTGCTGTGTCCCACCAGCCCTTCCAGGCCAGGTGGGGCCATGCCATTGGTTGTTTTGGGAGCCAGCTCAGGACTAAAGAGTTCCAGGACTAAAGAGACCCGACCCTCCTACTTTCCCTCTCTACTAACCAGGACTGATTGTTCAGGACACAGAGGGGTGTGGAATTATTTCCTACCTGGGAAAAGGGAGCGAACTGCCAGCCAAGGCTGGAGAAAGAATTACAATGCCATTAGCCCCCAAGCAGGAACCTCTGTCACAATGATCCCATCCCTGTTGCAGCAAACACACTCTGACCAGGCACTGAACTGAGAGGGCTGCCAAAGTGCACCATCTGCTGGCAGTCCAAGGAAGTGCATGTGAGAGAATTAAAAATAAATGTGAGGGACTTATTCTGACCTTTATAGCTTCCCATCCCAAGGCCCTAAGAAGCAGATCTGCAACCCATTACTGGGTCCAGAGCCAAGTTTTGAGCAACTAAAAGGGACAATCCTAACAATCCAGGTTGAACCAAGAATCAAAGAGCAGCAGTAACACAAAGCCTCCCAACACTAGTTCCCTATGAAAGAGAGAGAAATTGAGCATCTGAGTGAACTAATATGCTAATCAGATGCCTAGACATCAGCAAAAAATTACAAGCCATACTAAGAAAATGGAAGAGATGGCCCAAGAAAAGGAATATAGCAAAGCCCCAGAAGAGACACAGGATTTGAGACAACTAATTAATGAGAGGCACACAAATTTCCAAAATTATTAATAAGCTGAAAGATGATATGGCTAAAGAGACAAGCAACATCCAAGAAGACATTGAGCAAGCATGAAGAAGAATTTGAAATCCTGAATAGAAAAGTAATGGAGCTCATGGGAATGAAAGACACAATAGGTGAGATAAAAACATATTTGAGGCATACTACAGCTGGCTTGAAATGACAGAAGAAAGAATAAGTGATGCCAAGACAGAACAGCTGAAATTGAAGAGAGAAAAGAACAGAGAGAGAAAAAAAAAGGAAAAAATTGAGCAGGGGCTCAGGGAGTTGAATGATAACATATGGGAGTTCCAGAAGGAGAAGTGAAGAGAAAAGGGACAGAAAGAGTATTTGAGGAAATAATAATTGAAAATTTCCAACTCTCAAGAAAGAAATGAACTTAAATGACCAAGAAGCACACCACACCCCAATCAGAATAAATCCAAAAAGACTTACTCCAAGATACATACTACTCAGAATGTAAAATGTCAAAGATAAAGAGAAAATTCTGGGAGCAGCAAGGGAAAAGCAAATCATCACATACAAGGGCTTAGTACACATTTCTCATCAGAAACCATGGAGGCAAGAAGACAGGGGTATGATACAATTAGAATACTGAAAGAGAAAAACTGCCAGCTGAGAATTCTTTATCCAGCAAAATTGTCCTTCAAATATGAAGGTGAGTTTAAAACATTCACAAATAAACAGAAACTAAGAGAGTTCATAAAAAAAGAATCTGCCTTTGCAGGAAATGTGAAAGAAAAAGACAGGAGAGAGAAGTTTGGAGGAGACTACAGAAGAAAGAGTAGCAGAAAGGATAACCAATAGAGTAAAAAGACAGATGAAAATATGATATGACTTATGAAAATCAAAGAATAAAATGGTGGAAGTAAATAATGCATTTACAGTAATCTCATGGAGTGTGAATGGATTAAACTCCCCAATCAAAAGATATAGGTTGACAGAATTGATTAAATAAAAAAAAAAAAAAATCAGCCATACATATGCTGCTTAAAAAAGACTCAGCTTAGACCCAGGATACAAACTGAATCAAAGTGAAAGGTTGGAAAATGATACTCAATGCAAATAGTAACCAAAAAAGACCAGGGGTAGCTATACTAATATTGGACAAAACAGATTTTAAATGCAAAATAGTTACAAGAGATACAACAGGCCATTATATATTAATAAAAGGGACAATCCACCAGGAAGATATATCAGTCATAAATATCTATGCACCTACCAAGGTACCCCAAAATAGATGAGGCAAACTGGCAAAACTGAAGGGAGAAATAGACATCTCTACAATAATCATTGGGGACTTCAACACACCACACACACCATTAGATAGAATAACTAGACAGAAGATAAACAAGGAAACAGAGAACTTGAAAAATATGATAAATGAGCTGGACCTGACAGACATATACAGAATGTTGCATCCAAACTCAGCGGATTATACATTCTTCTCAAGTGCCAATGGGTCTTCTCCAGGCTAGACCACATGTTAGGGCAAAATGCAGCTCTCAACAAATATAAAAAGATTGAAATTTTACAAAGCACCTTCTCAGATCAGAATGGAATGAAACTGGAAATCAATAATAGACAGGAAAGAGGTAAATTCACAAATATGTGGAGGTAAACAACACACTCCTAAATAATCAGTGGGTCAAAGAAGAAATTGCAAGTGAAATAAGTAAAAATATTGAGACAAATGAAAACAAAAACACAACTTATCAAAACTTATGAGATACTGCAAAGACAGTCTTGAGAGGGAAATGCCCATATCTAAATGCCTATGTTAAAAAGAAGAAAGAGCTAAACTCAAAGCTTTAACTGAACAACTGGAGAGACTAGAAAAAGAGCAGCAAACCAATCCCAAAGCAAGCAGAAGGAAAGAAATAATAAAGAGTAGAAATAAATGAAAATGAGAACAACAACAACAAACCAGTAGAGAAAAATCAATAAAACCAAAAGCTGGTTCCATGAGAAGATCAATAAAATTGGCAAACCCCTAGCTAGATTATGGAAGAATATGCAAATAAATATAATCAGAAATAAAACAGGGGGAGTTATGACTGACCCTAAAGAAATAAAAAGGTTCATAAGAGGATATTATGAGAAACTGTATGCCAGCAAACTAGACAACCTTGATGGAATGGACACATTCCTAGAAATGCACAAACAACCTGCACTGACGCTACAAGAAATACAAGAACTTAACAAACCAATCACATTTAAAGAGATGGAATCCATCATCAAAAATCTCCCAACAAAGAAAAGACCAGGACCAGATGCCTGCACAGGTGAATTCTACCAAGCATTCTGAAAAGAATTAACAGCAATCCTGTTTAAACTCTTCCAAAGAATTGAAGAGGAAGGAAAATTACCCAACAAATTTTATGAAGCCAACATCATCCTAACACCAAAGCCAGATAAAGACACTACAAGAAAAGAAAATTAGAGACCAATCTCTTTAACGAACATAGATGCAAAAATTCTAAACAAAATACTTGCAAATGGAATCCAACAGCATATCAAAAGACTTATACATCACAACCAAGTGGGATTTATTCCTGGTATGCAAGGCTGGTTCAACATAAGAAAATCAATCAATGTTATACACCACATTAACAATTGAAGGAAAAATACCACATGACCATCTCAATCGATGCAGAAAAGGCATTTGACAAAATCCAGCATCTTTCCTTGATAAAACCACTTCAAAAGGTAGGAATAGAAGGAAAATTCCCCAATATGATAAAAGGCATATATGAAAAACCTACAGCCAACATCATACTCAAATGCAGAAAGATTGAAAGCTTTCCATCTAAGATCAGGAACAAGACAAGGATTCCCAGTGTTATTCACCATTGTACTAGAAGTTCTAGCTAGAGCAATTAGACAAGAAAAAAAGGGCATCCAAATAGTAAAAGAGGAAGTAAAAATCTCACTATTCACATGTGACAGAATTAGAAAATTCTGAAGTGTCTATGACAAAACTACCAGAGCTAATAAATGAGTTCAGTAAAGTGGCAGGATACAAGATCAACACACAAAAATCAGTAATGTTTCTGTACGTTAGTATTGAACAATCTGAGGAGGAATCGGGCGGGCGGGGGGTGGGGGGAATCCATTTATAATAGCAACAAAAAGACTCATATACCTAGGAATCAATTTAACCAAAGAAGTACAAGACCTATGTGCATAAAACTACAAAACAATGTTAAAAGAAATCCTTGAAGATCTAAACAAATAGAAAGACATTCCAAGTTCATGGATTGGAAGACTAAATATAATGAAGATGTCAATCCAACTCAAGCTGATTTATATATTCAATGCAATACCAATCAAAATTCCAACAGCCTATCTTACAGAAATAGAAAAGGAAATTATCAAACTCATTTGGAAGGGAAAATGTACCCAAATAGCCAAAAGCATTCTAAAAAAGAAGAGTGATATGGGAGGGAGTTGAATATAGATTTGCCACATGACCTGGCTATACTGCTACTGGGTATATACCCAGAAAAACTGAGAGCAGTGACACGAATAGACACCTGCACACCAATGTTCATAGAGGTGTTATTCACAATTGCCAAAAGTTGTAAATAAGCCAGGTATCCATCAACTGATAAAAGGATAAACAAACTGTGGTGTATTCACACAATGGAATATTATGCAACTGTAAGAAGAAATGAACTTGTAATGAACCTGGAGAACATGCTGAATGAAGCAAGCCAGACACAAAAGGACAAATAGTGTATGATTGCATTACTATGAACTAAATATATTGTGTAACATATTGTATAACTCTATTTATATAAAATATAAATATAAATCAATTTATAAAGATGAAATTTGAATAGTGGTTATGTAGAGCTAGGGAATGCATGCTAAGGGGTGTGGAGTAATGAAATATTCTAAAAATGTTTGTGATGATGAATGAACAAAATGTGATTATACTAAAAGCCATTGATTATACACTTTAGATAGTGTGATATGTGAACGTATCTCAATAAAACTGCTTAATAAATAAATAATTGAACAAGAATAGAAATGACAGCTATGTAAAGCAGGGGAAACAAAGAAATTGAAAGGTGAAGAATATTCTTGTTTCTCTGGTTTTTGTTTATTATTATTATTGAAATAATGAAAATGCTCAATACTGATTGAACTGATGAATGCACAATTATGCGATTATACCAAATACCATTGATTGTACACGTTGAATGAATTGTAAGCTTTATTTATATGGATCAATAAAATTCATTTTTTTAAAAAAGGAGAAAGATCTTAAATGAGAGACCTAACCTCATGATTGCAGGAAATGAAAAAGAAGAGTAAGCTAAGCCAAAACTGAGCAAAAAAAAAACAAACAAAAAAAAACAAAGATTAGAGTGGAGATGAATGAAATAGAGAATAAAAAATAGAATCAATGAAATCAGAAGTTGGTCTCTTGAAAAGATGAATAAAATAGGCAAAGCTTTAGCTATACAAAGAAAAATAGAGAGAGAATGCAAATAACTAAAATCAGAAATGAAAGGGAAGACATCACTACCAACTCCATAGAAATAGAGATTATCTATGAACAATTATATACCAACAAATTAGATAACCTAGATGAAATGAATAAATTCATAGACAAACTACCTACGTTGACTCAAGAGAAAAGATCTCAACAGATGAATAACAAGTAAAAAATAATTGAATCAGTAATGAAACATCTCCCCAAAAAGAAAAGTGCAGGACCCAAGGGCTTCACTCTTGAATATTATCAAACATTCCTAGAAGTAACACCAATCTTGCTCAACCTCTTCCATAAAATTGAAGAGGAGGGACATTTCCTAGCTTTTTCTGTGATGCTATCATCATCCTAATACCAAAGCCAGATAAAGGTACCACAAGTAAAGAAAATTACAGACAGATATCCCTTATGAATATAGGTGCAAAAATCCTCAACAAAATGCCAGAAAATTGAATTCAACATCACATTAAAAGAATTACACATTATTATCAAGTTCAATTTACCTCAGGTATGCAAGGGTCATGCAACATAAGAAAAACAATGAATGGAATAAACTACATTAATAGAATGAAGGGGGAAAAAAACAATATGGTCATCTCAATTGACACAGAATAGGCATTTGACAAAATCTGAATTCCCTTCTTGATAAAAACACTCAGAAAACTAGGAATAGAAGGAGACTTCCTCCACATGATAAAAGGGCATCCATGAAAAACCCACTGTTAACATCATACTAAATAGTGAAAGAGTAAAATCTTTCCCTCTTAGATAAGAAACAAAACATGGATGCCCACTGTCATCACCATTATTCAACATTGTAACAGAAGTTCTAACCAGAGCAATTAGGCAAGAAAAAAGAAATAAAAGCCATCCAAACTGGAAAATATGAAGTAAAACTTTCCCTATTTGCAGAGGCATGATCCAATATATAGAAAATCCTGGATTAAAAGAAACCACATTATCCAGTTTGTTGGTGTACAGTTGTTCATAGTATCCTCTTATGATCTCTTTTATTTCTGTGGGGACAGTAATTTTTTATTTTATTTATTTGCATCTTCTCTCTTTTTTTCTTTGTCAGTCTAGCTAAAGGTTTGTTGATTTTGTTAATCTTATCAAAGAACCAACTTTTGGTTTGGTTAATTCTCTTTATTGTTTGTTGTTGTTGTTCTCAATTTCATTTATTTCTGCTCTGATCTTTGTTATTCATTACTTTTACTTCCTTTGGGAATAGTTTGCTGTTCTTTGCCTAGTTCCTCCAGCTGTACAGTTAGGTCATTGATTTTATCTCTTTCCTCTTTTTTTTTTTTTTTTTTTTTTACTTTTTAAATTTATTTTTAAAAAGATACTTAGATTACATAAATGTTATATAAAAAATATAGGGGATACCCATATACCTCACTCTCTATCCCTACTACACTTTCCCACATTAACAACATCCTTCATTAGTCTGGTACATTCGTTACAATTGATGAACACATATTGGAACATTACCACTAAGCATGGATTATAATTTACATTATAGTTTACACTCTCCTGCACAATTTTGTAAATTTTGACAAGATATATAATGGCCTGTATTGGTCATTGCAACATCATTTAGGATAATTCCAATGTCTCAAAAATTCCCCCATATTACACCTATTTTTCCCTCTCCCTCCCCTCAGAACCTTCAGTGACCACTGCCTCCACATCAATGATAAAAGTTCTTCCATTGCTAGAATAACAATAAGTCCATGGTAGAATAGCATTAAGTCTACTCCAGTCCATCATTCATTCCCCAATTCTGAGGATTCTTGGATGGTGACACCCACTCCACCTGTACCTGAGAGGGCTCTTAGATCCCATGAGGCAGATGGATGGAACTATCTTGTTTGTAGTTGCAGACTTTGTTCCTTGGGATGGTCACTGTCCATCATCATCTCCTTGTTAGTTGTCCTGGGTGAGTCCAACGAACAGGAGAGTAGATATTGCAACTCTGCTGAGACTCGGGGTCCAACTGGCACATGGACAGTCCAAAGATTTAAGTCTCTCATATATACCTATCAACTGTAGTACTAATTATAGGTTCAAATAGAAGGCGCAGAAGAGCCATGTGTAGAGAAACCACAACTGAGGCCAACTCTGTCACACTGGGAAAGCATGAATTCCAAAGTAGGGCCCACTGGCAGGGCATCAAACTCTTGGGCTGTCTGCCCTTCCTATAGTGTCTGGATGTCTCCAGAGCCCTCAGGAGCCCTGCTACTTGAGGCAATATCTACTGTGGCAGTCAATGAGATCCTGCTGAGACATGCATAAGTGTAACCTCTGGAGTGACCTCCAGACTCACTTTGAAGTCTCTTAGCCATATAAACTCATTTGTTTTTATACTTTCCCCCTTTTTGTCAAGGTCTTTTTCCAGTTGCATTGCTAGTTGTTACTTGGTAGTAATCTCTTGGTGCCAGGGAAGCTCATCCCTGGGGATCATGTCCCACACCAGGGGGAAGAGAATGCATTTATATGCTGGGTTTGGCTTAGAAAGAGGTCACGTTGGCTTCATTTTTTAAGAAGTTTTGGATCACAGAAGGGTTGCAACTATGGCAGGGGAGGATCATTGGTGTGGGATGTCAGGGTGATGGGTGATGCATGGGAGGAGGCTCACCTGGGGCATACATATAAGGCATATGAATGTGTTCCAGTGTTCATGGGGCATTGTCATGGTGGGTGGAGACCCACACAATAACCGAAAGGATATCTAATTCCCATCCTGGGGAGCTCTGCCACATTCTCTATTGGGACAGCAAGGATCCCCTGAGTACAGAGGCAGTGACTAATGAAAGAGGATGGACCATTAACGAGACCTCGGTATTGATGACTGTGCTTATGAAACTTTTCTTTTCAAATTGAAACATAGCCTAGTATTACAGGGTGCCTAAGAGTTACCTCCTGAGAGCCTCTTTCTTCTTTTTTAATGTCAGTATTGAGGACTATAAATTTCCCTCTCAGCACTGCATTCCACAGGTTCTGATATGTTGTGTTCTTGTTTTCATTCATCTCAAGATATTTACTGATTTCTCTTGCAATTTCTTCTTTGACCTACTGATTATCTAAGTGTGTTGTTTAATCTCCAGATATTTGTGAATTTTCCCCTTTTCTTCCTGTTGTTGTCTTCCAGTTTTATTCCATTATAATCAGAGAAAGTGCTTTGTATGATTTCATTGAGATCTGTTTTATGACCCATCATATAGTCTTTCCTGGAGAAGGACTCATGAGCACTGGAGAAGAATGTAGATCCTTCTGTTTTGGGGTGCAATGTTTTATATATGACTATTAGTTTTAGTTCATTTATCATATTATTCAAGCTGTTTCTTTATTGCTCCTCTGACTAGATGTTCTATCCAATTATGAATGTGGTGTATTGAAGTCTCCAACTTATTGTAGAGATCTCTATTTCTCCTTTCAGTTTTGTCAGTGTTTGACCTCATGTAATTTGGGGTATCCTGGTTAGGTGCATATACATTTATGATTATTATCTTTCTTATTTGCCCCTTTTTAATATATAATGATGTCTTTCCTTGTCTCTAATAACAGCTTTTCATTTAAAGTCTATTTCATCCAATATAACTATAGCTACTCCAGCTTTGTGTGTGTGTGTTGGGGGGGGGGGGTTACTTCATGTGTGGGTTTGCCTTTTTCCCGCCTTTCACCTTCAATATATTTGTATGCTTCAGTCTAAGATGAGCCTCTTGTAGACAGCATTTAAATGGCTCATATTTTCTTTTTCATCCCATCAGCCTGTGTCTTTTGACTAGGGAGTTTAATCCATTAACATTCAATGCTATTACTGTAAAGGTAGTTCTTATTTCACTCATTTTGACCTTTGGGTTTTATCTGTCTGTGATGGTTAAGCTAATCTGTCAACTCAGCCAGGTAATGGTGCCCAGCTGTTTGGTCAAGCAAGCACTGGGCTAATTGTAATACAAGGACATTCAATGGCCTTTAATTATCAGTGAGTTGATTGCATAGATGGCTGATTACATCTATAATCAACCAAGGAAATTGCCATCAACAATGAGTAATATCTTATCCAATCAGTTGAAGACTTTAAAAGGGGAAGTGATTTCAGCATTCAGGGAGAGAATTTCCAGCTCTACTTAAGACAGCCTAGTCTCCTGGGAACTCATCAAGGACCTTCATCAGAGCCCCTGGTTTGCAGCCTGTCTGCGGAATTTGGACTTGTGCATCCCCATGGTCGCATGAGAGAATTTTATAAAATCTCATACTTTTTATAGATATCTCCTGTTGATTCTATTTCCCTAGAGAACCCTGACAAATACATGTGTCATATCTTATTTTCACTACTCTTTTTATACTTTTAGTTACTTTTACTGATAAAATCTTCATTTCTAGACTCTCTTCCAAGCCTCTCTCTCTTGTCTTTTCTTTAATTACTCCCTTTAGTATTTCCTTCAAAGCCAGTCTCTTAGTTACAAACTTTCTCAGTTTCTATTTATCTGTGAATATTCTAACTTGCCCTAATTTTTGAAAGACAATCATGTATGGCCAACGGATTTTTGACAAGGGTACTAAGTCCACTCAATGGGGAAAGAATAATCTCTTCAACAAATGGTGCTAGAAAACTGGATACCTATGTGCAAAAATGAAGATGTACCCTTACCTTACACCATATATAAAAATTAAATCAAAATGGATATAAGACCTAAATATGAGAACCAAACCTATAAAACTGTTAGAAGAACACAAAGGGAAACATCCTCAGGGCCTTGTGTTAGGCAATGATTTCTTAGAATGTATATCAAAAGCATGAGCAATAACAAAAAAAAAAATAGATAAATGGGACTTCTTCAAAAATAAAAACTTTTGTGCATCAAAATACTTTATCATGAAAGTAAAAGGCAGCTTACAGGACGGGAGAAAATATTGGGAAACGATCTATCTTATAAGGATTTGATATCCAGAATATATTTTTAAAAAAACATACAACTCAACAACAAAAAGATAAAAACCAAATTAAAAAATGGGCAAAAGACTTGAATAAACATTTTTCCCAAGAAGATATAAAAATGGCCAAAAAGCACATGGAAATATGTTCAACATCATTAGTCATTAGTGAAAGGCAAATCAAAACCACAATGAGATACCATCTCATACACATTAAAATGGTTACTATTTTTAAAAAATTGAAAATAAGTGTTTGAAAGGATGCAGAGTTATAGGAACACTCATTCATTTTGGTGGAAATGTAAAATGGCTCAGCCATTGTGGAAAACAGTTTGATGGTTCCTCAGAAAGTATAGTATTACCAAATCACCTGGCAATTCCACTTCTAGGTATATATCCAAAATAATTGAAAGCAGGGACTCAAACAGATATTTGCACACTGATGTTCATAGAGGCCGTATTTGCAATTATCTTAAGATGTTAGCAACCCAAGTTTCCATCAATAGATAAATGGATAATCAAATGTGGTATATACATACAATGAAATATTATTCAGCTATAAAAAGGAATGAGTTCAGTTACATGTGACAAGTTGGATGAAACTTCAGGACATCATGTTGAGTGAAATAAGCCAGACACAAAAGGACAAATATTGTATGAGGTCAATGATATGAAATAATTAGAACATGCAAATTAATGGAGTCGGAAACCAAAATATAGGTTTCCAGGGCCTGAGGCCAGGGAAGGAAATGGGGAGTTAATGCTTATTTGGCACAGTGTGGGTTTGGAGTGATGGTTAAATTTTGGTAATGGATGATAGTGATGGTAGTACAATACTGGTAACTTAATTGACACCACTGAATTGTATATATGAATGCGGTTTAAATGGGAAATTTTAAGTTGTATATGTATTACCAGAATAAAACTATTAAAAAAAAAAAAAAATAGGCATGTAATCCAATCCTGGCCATTGAGAAGAATTTTTCTGGGCAACTTTTTGGAAAGTTTTCCTTGCTAATAGAAAAGAGGCACCTGTGAGCCTTTGGATCTTTAAGGTAATTGTGGTAATTTAAGCCATTTCCATAATCAGGAAATGGCTGGCAGAGTGGTACGGCAGAGCAAAGGGATGGAAGTAGCCTGGGCCTGTGACATCAATGAGCCACCAAAGTTTCATTCCTGGGGCTGTTCTATTCCCAGATGCTTGCGTTTGTTATATTGTTACATGAGGAAACAAACCCCTCACTAGAAAAAAAAAAAAAAAAAAAGATGTCTACATTCAATTAAGTAAAAGAAAAATCCATTCAGAAAGATTATATCCTTAAAAATTAATAACATATAAATCTAGAAATCGCCGTGAAGGGTAGGATTATGGGAATGTTACTTTTTTCTTCTTTGTGCTTATTTTTATATTCTTTCTTTCTGGTGGGAAGACAATAAAAAGTAAAGGATGTTTTAAAGTTTGGAATTAAAAAAAGGACCACATCCTAAGGAGAAATTTTTATAATATTTAGGTAACAATTTCACTCTTAAAATCTTGTCATTTTGGGCTGTTATCATTGTATTAATTTCACAGCTGCCAAAACAAATTCTATACAATGGGTTGGCTTAACAACAGAATTTATTGCGGCATGTTTTCTGAGGCTGGAAGGCTTGCGTCTCCCCAGGGTGGGTACTTCTGGTTGGACAGCAATCTTTGGGGTTACTTGGCTATTCTATCACATGACGATGCACATGGCAGCATCTTCTTTCTCTTCTGGGTTCGGTTCATTTTCTGCTTCTGGCTGCTTCCCATGGCTTCTTTCTCTGTGTCCAATTTCCTTTGCTTATAAGAATTTCAGGCCACATTGGATCAAGGCCCACCCTCATTCACTTTGGACACACCTTAACTAACAACATCTTCAAAGGCCCTGTTTACAAATGGCCTCGTACTCATAGGATGAGGGGTTGGAGCCCGAACATGCCTTTGTTGGGGACATCATTCAATCCCCAGCAGTCATCCCAATCAGAAGCTGAAAATGCCAAATCATCACCAGGCACAGCAAATAGTTAATGTTTATTAATGGAACTGGTCCAAAGCAAGCTATTTCTAGTTTTAAGTCAATAGCTTTTTCAATATCCTTCCAAATTCGGGCAGAGGGCTCCCCCTCAATCTGTGTTCTTCCAGGGGTTTGCGATGGTGCAACATTAAACAAGTTTTTTAACCTGAAGAGTGCTGCCTTACAACTTTTCCCTCAGGACCCTTCCTGCAATAAAAATCCATGACTCTGTGGCTCTAATTTGAGGCACCAGTCATAAGCTGTTCACAGAGAGCAATTTCCCAGATGTCTGGTAAAGTTATAATGATTTAAGCAGCTACAGCATTGAAACTTTCCATGCTGCTGCCTGCATGGAAAGTTGTTGAGTGGAGATGGCCATTTCCTTAACCCCACTAAATTGTGGTCATGGGACCTGGGCGTTCTGTTTATGACCTCAGGTGAGCTCCAGATGACGACAGTTTAAGTTGAAATGTGAAATGGCGCTCTAGCTGAACAGGAGCTAAAATTTTCTCCACTTGCTATTCAAGTTGGAAAGAAAGCCCATTCCAGAGGGAACAGATGAAATTTAAGGGTATGGGTTTAGCAGCAAAGCCAAAGATTCTTCAAATACAGTACATGGGAAACCTTACCATTAAATTTCACCTTCAAAGGCATGCCTCCAGCCCAGAAGAGAAGCCGGAGGCATGCACAACTCTCAGCGGGTGCTATCACGTCTAGGTATGTCTCTAAGGGACTGCAGCAGTGACAGACATCTGGCCTGCCTGCAGGGAGATAACTGATGCATGAGAATTCCATCATTTCCAGCAATCTCCAATTAAGGGCAAACATTCATTATATAGAGAGCCAGAGTTCTGGGGTAAGGATGACATTCACTAACACTTTCACCAGGCATTGTTATCCCCCTCTCCCAATCCTAGCTTCCTCTTGTGCCTCTTCAGGAACCTCTAATGAGATCTTCTCAGAGGCAAGTGTCCTATTATCAACACAGACTAGGCTCCCAGCTGACCTCTGTGAAATAACTTACCTTTTATCTGCTGTGCTCCTTCTTCAAGGAACAAACCTTGCCACAAACTAGGCTGTGAGCTGGAAAAGGAGCTTCCTGAGTGTACAAAAGAGTGTTCTCTTTGTCCAGCTAAGAAATCTGTGTTGGCAGAGAAATCTAAGCCAGAAACAGTAAGAGGGGGGTGGGACTAAATGGGGAAGATGTGGGGAGAAGCCTCCTCTTTGGTGTGACCTTCTGGAGTCCTTCTTTTTACCTGTTCTGAGCATCTCTAGGGTTGTTGGGAGTCTAGACAGACATGAAATGCTGTAATAAGTCTTGGTGTCCAATAGGAGGTGGGGAACGTGGGCTACTGGTTAGGCCAAAATTGCCAATTACTAGCTGTTGTGGGACATTGGAAAACTGTGCAAAGAGGCTTAAAAAGTCAGGTAATTGAAATGCAGACCTGAGGTTGGCTCTGGTTCACTGAGCTTGGGGCAGGGGAAGTGGGTCCAGAGGTCATAAAGAATGTAGAACGAGGCCAGCACACCTGGGAAGAATCAATGGGCAAAGGTTAAGGAGTTTGACCCAGTTGCCAGTAACTCTACCAGCATTAGAACTCTCTTTTCCAACTATCTAAACTTAAACTTGGCTTTGAAACTCCAATTCAGGTTTTCACTCATTTAACATTCAATAAACATTTCTAGGGTGATGATTTTCCTTATCGCTCAAATGGTGGCTCATGAAATGTTAACAATCACATCATCAGGGGGCTTGTTAAAAATGCAGAATCTCAGGCCCACCTCAACCCTCCTGAGTCAGAAACTGCACTTTAATAAGATCCCCAGGTAATACGTATGCATATTAAAATTTCAGAAGCACTGGACTATGCATGAACATTTGTTGCATGAATAAATAAAGGAGCAAATACTGCTTCCTCACTAGAGCCTCCCAGTCAGGATAAACCAGCTTTGCTGTCCATAAGGGAGAATTCCCCCTCCTCCAAGTGCCATAACTCATGTGTCAGGCTTCGCATTAAAGCACATTGGATCTTTGAAGCACACCTGTGCAAAATTGGGGTGGGTGAACAGGTTAAGTTGGACTCCTGGAGGCCGAGTGAGTGGGGATTGCTGTCCAAATTTCATGATCCAAAGGAGCACAGCAAATTTGAGCTTGATACAGGTGAGCCATGACCTAAGTGTTTGTTCTGCCGCAGGCTGTGTTCCAGGTGGGATGGTTTGGATTTGACCAAATGGACTGGAGTCGAAGGCCAGAGCAGGGGCTGGGTTATGGCCAGGCAGATAACCCCTGAGCCTCCTACAGTCAGGCTGAAGGCGGGAGCTCTGTCTGACATTGACTTGGGTCAGCAAGAATAATCCAGGTCTGCAGTCTGAAGCCATTTGGGGAGACTGCCTCCCACAACTCCTCTTCCTCCAGAGCCCCTCGGGCAGACTCCTCTGCTAGGGCTCTGGCATTTTGATTGCATTAATGGCCCTGAATATTCAGGTCCCCTGGTATCTCTGCCCTTCCATATTGCCCTCTGTCTTAGTTTGCCAGGGCAACTGTAACAAATGTCATATAACAAATGACTAGCTGGGTCAAACAGTGGCAACTCATTCTCATAGCTTTGGAGGCTGGAAGTCCATAATCAATCCGTCGGGAGGCTCATACTTTCTCCAAGGTCTGTAGCATCTGTGGGTGGCTTCCTGACAATCCATGACTCAATCTCTGCCCTGGTCACATGGCCCTCTCTCTCCCCAGCTGTCTCCTAGGATTGTGCCCAACTTTTCTCTGCTTCTAAGGACTCCGGTCATATTGGACCAAGGCCCACCCCGATTCAGCTTGGAACCTCATCGGAACTAAGATCTTTGAAGATCCTATTTCCCATTGACTTCATACATCCAGGCCGGGGGTGCTGAACTTGAGCAGGTTTTTTGGGGGGACATGATTCAATCCCCAATGCCCTCTGCAGCAGACACACCTTAACGTGGCCCCAATGACCCATGCTTTTGTATTCTCTCTCCCCCACACCACTTGAATGTAGACAGGACCGAGGACTTGCTTCTCGCCACCACAATATGCCAAAGGTGATGGGAGGCCGCTCCCTTGATTTCGTATAGGGCTCTGTATTAGCAGACTGGTGAGATGCTCCACTTGGAAGAGGGCTGCACGTAGCCTCCAGTGGCTGAGGACTTCCGTCCTACGACACAAGGACCTGAATGCTGCCCCAAACCACGTGAACTTGGAAGAGGATCCCCAGCCTCAGGTAACCCCTCGACCGCAGCCTGTGAGACCTTGAACAAAGCAGTCAGCTAAGCTGAGCTCAAACTTCTGACCTACAGAAACTGTGAGATAATAAATACAAGTCCTCTCGAGCTGCTAAATCTATGGCAAATTGTCTGGCAGTAATAAGAACCCTATGCACCGCCCCACACTAACTCTGGCATTGAACATGGGATATGCTTCGGCCATTGGGACGCAGGCAAACTTGACACAAGCATGGGCTTGAAAAAGTAGTTGAGCATTCCTGCGTTCTCTTTTCGACTCTTGCCAGTGCCCCTCCAAAAAACATCTGGGCTGGGCAGCTATATGAGAGACACAAGGATCCTAGACCAGCCAGACCCCAATCAATCTGCCAGTTGACAAGCAAGCCCAGTTCAGATCAGCAGAATATCTAGCTGACCCACGGTCACGAGAAAAATAATGGTTGTTGTTTAAAGCCACTAAGTTTTGGGGTGCTTAATTACTAAAGGGACCCATGAAAGGCGCCGGACATATTAAAGCCTGAATACATATACGACTGACTGACTGATTGGAACTGTCTTTTTTTTTTTTTTTAAATCAAAAGACTTGAGAGAATGAAACGAGAGATTCGGGGAGCTAGTCGGAGGAGATGGCTGTTTGCTGTGAGCTCTAGACAAAAGTAAAGTTATTCTTCAATAAGATTGAAAATACATGTTTTATTTTCTTCAGCATTTTACAGAGCATGTTGAAGCAATAGCAAAAATAAAGGCGGCTGGCATCTTTTATATAAATCTTTTATAGGGGCATTTTTTCCCCCTCGCTTCCAGGGCTCCAGCTCATTTTGGAGTCAGACTTTGGAGGTTTTATAACGGCAGAATCATGTAGGGAAGAGTACGTCACCCCTCTGCCTTCCAGATCAAACACCTTCCCAGAACTGCAAATATTCCCTCTAACAACAAGAGGCTCCCTGCAGGAAAGTTTTAACAGTCTGTTCCTCCCTTAGGACTGGGGTGCAGGGTGCGTGTAGGGGAGTGGCCTGGGCAGGGACGCTGAAAAGAAAAAGATTCCAGGGAAGCGGCTGTGGCTCAATCAGTAGGGCTCCCGTTTACCATATGGGAGGCCCCGGGTTCGGTTCCTGGGGCCTCCTGGTGAAGGCAAGCCCTCCCGCATGGCGTGGTTAGCTGACCCAGCGAGCACAAGCAGCAAGGGGGGGATAAATGAATAAATAAATAAAATCTTTAAAAAAAAAAAAAAGAAAAAGATTCCATCTTTGAAACTAAGGGAAAGAAAGCAAATAGTACTTTTCCTTTCTAGGGGCACAGCCTTCGGTCTCAGACCCATAGCTCTGGGCAACAGGAGATTAGGGGTTCCACATCCTATCAGAGCACAGCCCTGGTCTTTCTTTTTGATCTCACAACTCCCCACTGGGAACAACAGAGGACAGGAAGCAGTATAATTCAATTTTGATCCCCTAAATGTCAATAAACAAAATGCACCGAAAAGAATTTTCTTTTAAGTGATTTTTTTTTTTTTTTTTGTCATTCTAAAAAGTAAAGTGATGGAAACTTCCCACAGCCTGATTTTCAACTGGATTACTTTGCAAACAATTAAAATACCTTGAAATGTTTCTTTCATAGCCTAGCTAAGTGCAGACTCATTCAAATCTGCCTTCCTTTATCCACTTAAGTTCCACCTCTTTCTCATAAATTTGCGTTGTCAGACCTAATGGGCCTAAGGCCCTGGATGAAAACTGGGGAAGGACATATGGCCCCCCCAGGGGCATGGCCACATTCTTTTAATGGCGAATAAAACTGCTTCTTTGAAGAGTCAAATTATTTACTTGGAATGCCTTATAAGGAGCCTGTCCTCAGGATTCAGCCAATAGGTTACTGGGAAGCATTTGCAGGTACTAGACTTGCTGGTGACAGTCCAAAGGTCATTGGACCTGGGGGAAGGGATTGGCCAATTGCTTCCTGGAGACTGGGCAGCAGGAATCACTCCAGGGCCTGGAGCTTGCTTATCTGAGCTGCCCCTTGCTTATCTGCCAGCTGAATGTGCTGAGGGCTTGGGAATCACTTGCCTTCCCCACTTTCCGCCAACCCCAAAGTCCCAAAGCACAGTTTTAATTTGCGGATGGTCCCACCTCCTTGAAAGATCAATTCATCTTCAACAAGTTGGGAATTCACTTTTGAGGACTTAACTATATTGACTTTTCCTCCATGTAATTTTAGATTCATACAAATACTTCACTATGTTCCTTTTTGACAGGAGGTATCCCTAAACTGGCTCCATTTCCTCCAAAATGGACTGAAGTGTGAGGTAAATACAGAGTAAAGGTCAAAGGGCTTTGCTATAATTTAATAGTCATTCATAAGCTTTATAAGTCTTTTTTTTTTTTTTGGAATCCCGACTCAAATGGCACTTGAACTGTAGAGCTAAATCATGGGCTAAGGCTATTTTTGTGTGACCTTCACAGTCTGACTTAGAAGTGCTAAGGCCTTACATCGTTTGTTCCTCTCTCTATTCATTTTATGGGACCAGTTCTTCAGATGTTTGCAAAAACTTCAGTTAATTTGTTATTTGTGAGCCCACCAAATCAATTCCAAGCACCCATCTGGATTTATTGATTATCTGCCAAAATGACAGCAACAATTTTCCACAGAGGCAAAAATTCTATTTTTGACCAGGGGAAATGAAGGTAAGCTGCTTCAAAATGAGAGCGCGTAAGTCACATATTTCCTACATCAGACTTTTGCTACCTCTAAAAACAGTACCTGGGTGCTGCAAAACTTTACAGTCCAAACAAAAAGGAGGGAAGGGCTTCTCATGTTTAAAGCAATAATATTCAGTTTTCAATTAGGAATAGAGTTCATTTACTTTTAGAATAAAAACAATAAATTGTATTTTAAATATCTTACATTATTCGTCCATTGTTGCATATTTTTAGTACAAACTCTAGTATACCTAGCATGCCAAGAATGCTGCTGTGATTTTAGGGTGTGGGATCTTCCTTTTTAAAATCAACCACCATTGCCCATGGACCCTGAGGGCACGTAAATTACAATATTCATCAGTTACCGCATCAAAATCAGAAAACCCTTCTTGTCTGTCTTGCAAATCTCAAAACATTACAGCAGGAATATAATCAACTGTAACAGTCACATCTACACTATGCAATTTAAGTGTAAGAACACACATAAGAATTCTTTTTATCACAAGGCTGTTTCCCTGAGATCCTATCAATATGAAAAATAGCATTCAAGGGTAAGCATAGTGTTAGCAGTACATTTCAACCGAAGAAAAGTATATCTATGCAAAACTATGCTAATGTCCACCAAAAGAGAATTAATATAATCTGAAAGCTCTCATATGGGTACATACAAAATATATTTCTAACCACATTTAGCTGGTGAACATGAAGAAGTTCATGTTGGGATGGAATTTCACCCCTGCAATCAAGGTCGATATATGGAAGCATTAAGTTTGCCTTGCTTAGGAGCCCTTCCAGCTGACTCTCCCGGGTGTTGCTGGGTAGCTGTTTCAGCCCCAATTCCTCTGCACTATCTCGCCAGTTGAAATCTGTGCTCGTGAATACACACCATAAAAAAAAAAAAGCAAAAGGCAAACAATAAAAGTCGCATAAACAGGATTTTTTCCTGCCTTCAGACAGAAGCTAAAGGAATGCAGCATATTTACTGTGCAACGTCCCTCACCATTCAAAAAAAAAGAGGGAAATAACAATAAACATACTTTGCAATTAAGCAAATCAACTAAAAGAATGTGGGTTCAATGCATATTAACACTGACAGAATTGACTAAACAATATCATGGCTTTTAAATATGAGTGGAGATTCATCGATGATCTTGCTGGAATTGCATGTAATCAACCAGTGCTATCTTTGTTTTTGAACATCAAAATTCATAGCATTTAATGAGTGGTAGATGTTACCTTAATTCCTAAACAGTTATGTCATTTAAGTAAACTCCATAAAAGTGTTTCTTAATTATATTATGCTTTAGAATGCCAAAACAGACTCTGTGCATACCCCCCAATGCCATGCAATGTCCTCATGAAGTCCAAACCACACTGGTGTAGTGTCCCTGTCACAAAGGACTACAATTACCACTAAAGATCACACATCCGGAAGAAGACAATTTTAACAACCAGCAAGCAATGACCTCCCTGAGAATGGAACATTCTGCTTTTAAAAAGCAAACTACGGTTTCAAGTACACAGATTCACACAGAGCCGGTGGATCAAAACATAATTAACTGAAGCGTCTATGAATCAAAAAGGAGCTGATAAGACTGATTCATTTTCTATCCCAAACCAACATTCAGCCACTGGGAATCAGGCAAATTCGCAGGGATGTTATCGCATAACAGATAATTAAAAATTATACAAGAGAAGGAGAATTTTTAAAAATGTAATAAAAGACTATGAAATCTTTTCAGCTCAAATAACAACTTCTTTGCAATAGAAGACAATTCAGAGAGTCAAAACAAAACTATCACTCTTGTATCATAGAGAGGTGCTCTGTGTTTCAAAGTTAGAAAATTAGGGCCTTTGAAGAGCTGACTTCCACTGTTGGGATGTGACTCATAAAATGATACTCTTGCCATTGCCTAATTTTCTCTTAGAGATCTGAGCAATCAGGGGAAAGATGCTGATTGTGGTACTTCAAGGAGGAATTCAAATGGAAGACATTATTTCAGCACAACAATCCATCTATCATCTTCGAGCTGATGGGCCTGAAGCTGCTGCTGCTGAAAAGAAAATTCATTTGCTTATTTTTTTAAATTCTTTTTGGCTTGCAGGGTACTAAATGCCACCTGTAGGGCCTAAAAGAGTTAGATAAGAACATTTTGCTCCTTTTCTGATCAACTTCAACTATATGCATTTAAAAATAGCTTCACAGAAATCAATTTTCTTTTCTTACCAAGATGATCTCTGAATACCATTTTTTTTTCTAGTGTTTACTACATATTACTACTTGAGAAAGAAGTTTATTGTCCAAACTTAAATCCCACAACTTGGTTTACCTCCAGGTATTGGCATCTATCACAAATAGAATTTGTGCCCCTCTAAGCCTGTTTCCTTCACAGTGATAAAATGTGTCCGTTTCATAAGCATTAAAATAAAAAAGAATGATATTTCAGGTTCAACTTAATTTTTGGAGCAGAAACAATTTTTGCCTGGGTAAATCAACAGAATCACAGCATTTTGATTTTGCACATGAATTTCACATATGGTTGGAATGGTCATTGGTTTCAGAGTTGAAACTGAATGTTTTTTTACTGTACTAGGACCTATCCTTTTAAATTATGGTGATTTGTAATTATTAACTTGGTTTAAAGACAAAGCAAGAGTCACTGGCAATCTTCAAAGGCAGTAGGGCAAAATGAAAGGGAATTTGGATTTGATTAGTAAACATACCAATTTTAAAAATGCCTTTGGTTCACACTGAGATGTTTTCATACTACATAAAAGGGTTGTGTTTTAGTCACTGTAAATATATTGGGCTAAATTTTATTCCAATCATGCTAAAAATATATCAATGTAAATAAAAACATCATTTCAACTTTCGGATTACTAAACAGTTAGGGGGAAAGAATATGTTCTTTAAAGTGGTTAGAAGTATAGTCTGATTTGGCAGTATGGCATTTCTTGAAGCCAGTTGAAGGGAAGGGATTTTAGCCTAATAAGGATGTAGCAAATTATCATCATAAGTTCTCCTTCCATGGGAATGGGACGCTGTTGGGCATTGACTTCTCTTTCCTAGGGCCATCTCAATGAATAAAGAACTTATACTTTATTATATAACTTACTGTATTTCAAATTCCCAAACAATCAAAATTTTAAAACAGCGTAGGTAATTTTAGTAAGGAGGGAGGGACTTAGAATAGGGAACATTGCATCTTTTTCATAGATTCTATGAACTCTTCAAAGTGCTCTAAAAACAGTGTAAGTTTGATTAGCAGCAAACGCATTAACCTAATGAAAACCTCCCTCTGCCCCATCTGTGTGTACATGTGTGTCCATATGCACACACTGTACAACAATGTATCCTATTAGTCTAACTTAAATCCGACAAATTGACAGCTATTCCCAGAGGCTGTGCAAGGTCGTAAATACTGTCTACACCGTATCACAGTTTGAGATCACTAGCACCCAAGTGGTTAGAAGAGAGACAATCTTTTCATTCTGAGAAAAAAAAAAAAAAAAATTCAATCACATATATTGAATTTCTTTCAAGATTAAAAAAAAATTGGGGATACAGCAAATCACCCAATATATTATTCTGGGTCCTGTGAAATTTTTTTTATCTAAAACTATCTTTTCTAAGTGAAAGGCTAGGGGCCTCTAAACATAGTTTCAGCAATCCTGAGTACAAAATATTCCTTTGAAAAATATGACGAGTTTCTTTCTTTTTTCTCAACTTGGAGCAAAGTTCTGTGAGGAGTGGGTTTTCCTCACGCCGATGAATTCTGCAGCCTTTTCTCCCACGAGCTCACCAAGGGTCCCATCATCCTGTACAGAAAGGTCCTGGGAATGCAGCCCCCAGGCTCTGCGGCTGTCAGAAAGCCTAGCACATCAGAAATGCAGAAAGAGGTCCCGCGGGCACCACCGCATCTTGGTCTCTTCTCTTTCACACCCTTCCAGCAGCGTCCAAGTCTTCGGGCATCCTGCAGTAGTGGCTGAAGCCTACAGCTTGCTCTGTACTGGGAAAAGCAAGTCCATTCCAAGTGCAGCATTTTCATCTTTTGGTTGGGTGATTCTTGGTCCCCCATGGATAGGAGTGGTACCTAGAGGATTTAGAAGAAGAAAGGGTTCTCAATAGTCACAAGTATTTAGTTTACACATTCAATTTCAAAAGCAGTGGCTCAGGCCACAGACTCAGTAAATAAATCACAATGAATAAAAAGGTGATTCTGGGGAAGCAGATGTGTGGCTCAAGCAATTGGGCTCCCACCTACCACGTGGGAGGTCCCAGGTTCGGTTCCCAGTGCCTCCTAAAAGGAAGATGACCACACAATGAACAGACATAGCAAATGCAAACAACAAGGGGGGGGGGGAGAAATAAATAAATAAAATTTAAAACAAACAAACAAAACAACAAAAAAAGTGCTTCTGAAGGTAATAGGATGGGGGCACTTTTAGAAAACTGCCTTTTACCTAAGATCAGTGCTAACAGAAACCTTCTCAAATTATGAACTCAGTAGGACCTGATACCTGTTCACAGAAGGAAAATAATGACCCATTCAAAGTCACTTGTATATTTAAAGGTGTAGGTACATTAAAATATCTGCCCTACAAATTCATCAATCGGGCAAACAAAAAAAATGCAGGTTGACTTCATTTAGATTTCTTTTTCTCTTGTATACTGTTATTCTCAATATATATTTTAACATTATAAAATAAAATATTAATGTTCATATAGTCATAGAAGACGATATGATCATCTTCTATTCGCCTGCAGAACTCTTACCAACAGCAATGATAAAATTAAGGCATGTTACGTTGTGTCCTTCTGGTAAGGAAGCTAAAAGTCTTTGTATGTAAAATAATCAATCATTATTAAAATAGTTAATACATTTTACAGTTATGAGGCTGGCAGATCTATTTGACCTTCTTCCATTTTCTCTATACTGCTTTCCTCCTCTCAACCCAGTCCTATCTCCTCATCCCAGAATCTGAGAAATAAGGAATCCCCTATTTTTGTCAGGGGTCCTCACTGCAATTTGTTTCTGTCGCCATTTTCTTTTCCTTATGCAGCATTTTATGCCGGGACATTCTTTCGAACCAACTGCCCAAGCAGTCTCCCCCATTATTTAAATAGTACCAGCAATCTACTCCAAGCAGAGCGAATAGCCACATAATGTCTTTATCCTAAGATTTCCAGTCTGAAATGGGTGTATCTCTATGCCCTTCCCTAACGAAATGTGGACCCTGCATTCTAAGCTGAAAATGTGCCGTATCTCGGCTTAATGATTTAGTTGCTTTCTGGATTCTTTGTATATGTGTGCATATGTTAGAACAAACAGTCTCAGGTTGTAAATTTGCATAATTCAGGAATTTTGTATGTCATTTTTTTCTCAACAGTGCTTGATCAAGGTCATTTAATAACGTTTTGTGGTGATGATGACAAGCACAACGAGGACAATGACAATGAAACAGCAGATCTAGGTTGACCCTGGTGGGGGAATTAAAACAAGGTCATCCATTTCTAATCCTATGGTTAGAGCAGCTTTTCTCAACTTGTGTCCCATGGAAAAGAGGTGGAAATGTTGAGGTAAACAAAGACCAAGAGATTTCTTTCCTAAAAGACACCTCAGACCTTTAATCTAAATGCACAATCTATTTGGTCAGGAAACTTCTCTGACAATCGTGACCATTCCATGGAAGCTCTTTGGGGGAACCACACTCTATTGATTCGAAACCCGACCCCTATAAGTCCTGTGGCTTTCAGAGATCTCCGCCCTGTGGAAAAATCATGGCAGTTACAGCTGACCTGATTTGTATTTGGAGTTACGTGTTTCCAGTTTATGGACTATTCGGTGGTTCCAAGTGGAGCCTGAATCATTTCTTGGGATTTAATTTGGAATACTAGTAAACAAGTAGTGACTTTAGGCACAATCCAGGGTTATTTTTACTAGTAAAATATGAAGTCTTTCTCCCAAGATACATTATATCATTGCTACTAGAAACTGAAAAGAGATTATCATGGGAATGTGGATTTTTAAATGGGTGATTCATTTTAATTTGGAGCATCTTAAGAAAATTGGCTGCCATGTCCAACTTATGGTGCTTGAACTTGACTGTTTAAATCCTGCCTTCATAGTCTTTTCCCAATTCCCAATATAATGGTGAACATTTTGGCCTTCTTTATTAGGCATCTTATTATCTGTTTATCATAATAAGAAAATTTGAAATGTCTTTTAACAAAGGGGTTATATTATTATGAGAAGTAATATTTGATTTTTTAAAAAAATTAACAATAGACAAACTGAGAAGAATAGACATCCATTCCAAAATACGACTGAAGTAATTATTTTTTTTAAAAGGGGGAAAAAAAGGCATTTTTTATAAGAGCTCTCCTAAGTTCTTTACACACCTGGTTTTCCATTGGTATTTACTTGATTTTCTGAAAAAATATGAAACCATTCACTGCCCATTCTCCTGAAACTCTTAGGAAATGCAGATAAAATGACAAGAATGACCTCTGCCCACCCCCCACACACACACACAAGCCAAAGGAACTTGAAATAATAAGATGCCGAACCTCAAGAACAGAGAAATTCATACTACTCATGGCTGTATATATTCAGGCCTTGAGTAGAAAATAAAATCCAAAAACTCTCCGGGGATGGTGGGAAGAGAGTGGTTGTGGTGAAGGTAATTTCTATTAATGATATACCTTTGGAAAATGAGAATTACTCATCATTTCTCCGCGGTTACAAATCACAACAGAACTAAATTTACAAAGGTAGTATTTTGGAAATATATTACCAAGCCAAAAGAGCAAGCAGTTGAATAATCTTATGTGTGATTCATAAGAACAATCCGTTGAAACAGGAGAAGGAAAAAATGTTAGAAACTGAACTAACTTCAAAAAAGAACCTAATTTCCATATAATGACCTTAACAGGCTGTTCTTGAGACCTTTTTCTCTTACCACAGCTGCTAGTTAACTTTGGAAAAGACTTCTGGATTTATTTAAATACCGGCTATAAGAAAGCTTCCCTAACTGAAAAGGGAGGCAGATCCTCCCAGCACAAAAGGCTACTTTGGAAGAACATTCTCCAAAGGATCAGCATTGTAGCTCCCTAAGACAACCCTGAGCCATACAGAAGCAGGCCTGTGTATGTGGGTGCTTAGGATCAATTTGGTGATTCAGTTATGAGTGGGCTACTTGGAAAAGGCAAGAGACAACTTGTGTGTATTAGACACCATCAGAGCTTATATTGTCTCAGTCATTCTACTTCAAGCAATTGTGACTTGTCTGTTGTTGGTGATTGAATCACATCCCCCACAAAAGACATGTTCAGATCTTAACCCCTAGTCCTGGAGGTGTGAAGCCATTGGCAAAGAGGACCTTTGAAGACAGTTAGTTAACGTGTGCCCAAATGGAATGAGTGGGCCTTCATCCAATATGGCTGAAGTCCTTACAAGCAAAGCAAGCTGGACACAGAGAGGAAGCCATGGGGAGCAGCCAGAAGTCAACAGAGCTGGGAGAACAGAGAAGACATCACCATATGCACTGTCAAGTTACAGAAATCCAGGAACCCCAAAGACTCCCAGCCAGCCAGAAGACACGACCCCAGGAGGAAGCAAGCCTTAGAAGCCAAGGGCCATGGGCCAATCAATTCCTGCTGTGAAGCCAAGCAACTGTATGGTGTTTGTTTTAGCAGCCAGGAAACTGAAACTACTTACAACTGGGAGCAGCTGCATTTCTCTTCCTGAGGACTTCCTTTGGCCTGTGGGTCTTGCTTTACCCACCCCTGCAACAGGCCAGGAAGCCTGTGAATTAATACCTATTAAGGGCAGGCCTCAAACGATGACTGGTGGAAGTTGGAGAATAAATATCCCAACTCCCTCACTCCCTGTGTGGGAAAACGCTGAGGTCCGTGTTCCACACTGGCTCTCGGATTTCCTCAGTGGGATCGAGCTCCAGTTATCCACAATGGTAACTTGCTTGATTGCCCTTTATTGAATGACTTCTTCACACCCCTACCAGTGTGTTCTGAAATTACCTCTTAAATAAATTAACTGCACTCAAATCCTTGTGCCCAGCACCAGAGATGGATAACGTTGATAAAATAGAGTATACTTTTAGGACACCAATAAGCATTATATTAGAAAATAATTCATAGCTCCAGTAAACGGAGATATCTTACTTAAGGTAAGCAAGTAGCATCACATAACAGCAAAATCCCTTTCCTACAAAAATAAATTCACCAGAGGAGATTCTTTGTTTAGTTACATCTTTTCCCTCCTAGCATTCCATACTAATTAATGAATAAATTTTGGTGACAGAAATTTTAGTTTCCAGCTCTTCTAGATGTTTAATTTTTTAAAAATCTAGAACTGCTTTTCCTTTTAATTATATTAGTCATGTTTTATGGGAGTAAATTACTTCTGAGCAAATATCCTTTGTCTCAACAGAGAATACAGCAGCTGTATTCACATAAAAGATGCACAACATGTAATCCACCAATGCTTATTTCCAGCCTAAGCATATATATTTTACAAAATGGCTTAAAATAAAAGTTGAAAAAAAAAAAAAAAAACAAAACCCTGGAATCAAGGATAAAGAAATTAAATATAAGACCCAATGGTCTCAATTATCTTTCACATTTGAAAGCAAATTACCTGTTAGAAGTAAAATTGTAATAGCCACTCTCCTCTAGAACTTCTTCTATCACAGTCTAAAGTTGAAAAAAACAAAACAAAACAGAAAAACTTAGGTTACTATTGAATTAAAAGCGACAAAATAAAGTCATTCAGAGGCACTGCAAAAACCTCACCTGCATCTGTTCATATGTTATTCCCTCCTCCAAATCAAAGCTGGTGGATAGACCTGAAATAGACAAGTTACGGAAATATGGAAATTTGGTTCACATTTCCTTAGTTAGATTTTATTGGCAATTATGACTCAAGTGCAGTTAAAAACAGGTCAGTTTCTTAATGATGAAGATGAATACTTACAAGCAAATTCCAAATTATCCTTACTTTGAATATTCAAACTCTGTTTCTCTTTAATCACTGGCTGCTTTTTTTTTGGGTGGCCATCATAAAATAATATGCAGAGATTTAGGGGCACAGCTCATGGCATAAATTGGCCAAATAAATTAGTGGTCCGTGTGTGGATGTGTGTGTGCATGTGTTGGGAACAGGTTGGGAGTGATTTCAAACACAAACTACCTAATGGGAGAGTCTTCCGACTAAGAAACTCTCCCAACCCACAAGGCAAAGAAAGAGTAGATACGTGCTGGAAAGAAAAGAAATCCTTAGAGGAAGGCACAAATACAGAGAGAAAGACAACGAGGACCTGATCCTTTCATACGGCTGCTGAGAGAAAAATAAAGTGCATTTAATGCCAGAAGACACAACTTTTTTTTGATGATTGGCTTGAGTTGACATGTCAGCACATTAACCCTGACCAGTGTTGACCAGCTCCCCTCAAATCAGTCAACAGTGACACAAGCGCCAATTTGGATAGAGAAAAGAAAGACGAGGGACCGGCTGAAAGGAGACATGAGATACTAGCAAGTTATCAGAGTTGCTATTGCATGGAGAAATTTGACCTGTGACTACTTTACCTGTCCTGAGTGATACTTTTAAAAGGCAAACGACTGTATGCAAGTTTTTAATCTTCAGCTTAAGGATAGCTCAGAGACTCTTTAAAAAGAACTTCTGCCTTCACTGTTTAGCTTGATTGCAGGAGTCTAAGACTTAGGGAAAGTTTGTTAATAAATGATTTTCATAGGCAACAACAAAAACGTGTGCTTGGCCAGGCTGAGGAGATGGCAAGTCTTTCCGTAACCATAAAAGCTTCCCTTCTACCCACTTCACTGAATGACATAAGTATAGTTTATATGGATTCAAAAATTACTTAGGAACTCTGAACCCTAAAAGTAGCTTGAAAGCCTTAGCACTCAAGCACTTAGAGTTCAAAATGTGATGAGTTAAATTATGCTGAGCCCCTCCCAATGACGAAGCACGTTTTATATGTTGGCTCAGATTCTCTCTGTAGCTCTATGATGCAGGCATCATTTTTATGCCCATTTTACAAGGCAACTGGAGTTCAGAGAGGTTAAAAAATTTGCCCACAGTCACTTACTAAATGGTGTAACTGAGATTTAAATCTAGGCCTTCTGTGTTTCTAGAACCTATGCCTTTAATCCCTATACTATACTCTCTCTACATAAGATTTATGCAAAAAATATTTAAAATATTTGTTTAGCTGTCTAATGTGGATTCTTCAAGAAAGTTTCAAATTTTTTCCATTTTTAATACCTCAGGCTCTCAAATTCTACTATTTATTTCACTGGATGCTCTTGGGAATTTGATTCCCCATTATCGGATAAGCAAAAAGAAATAAAAAGAAAGATAATTCATCTGCACAAATTCTTTCGGTTGTTTATGGTATTAAGAAATGATCAAGGAAGCCACCAGGAGTAGGTAAGATAAATCCCAGGGAATTTCTAGATTCCTATCTCATGTCCGTTACAATGATTGCCATAGATGATGAACATAAGCTTTATTTTTCTTTTAAATAACAGATTTTCTTTTAGGGATAACTGTTGATGCAGCCAATACATTTCTTTCTGAAAGCCAGATTTCCCTTGTCGATGACCATTACCTGCTGGGTCCTTTGGGGACAGGCTGTTTCCACCTGATACATGACGTAATAAATGGTAATCTGCTGTAAAAAAGTTGGGCTCAATTGGTTCTGGAGATCCCTGAGATAACTGAAACATAAAAAGCAAAACCACAACTTAATTAACAATCAGAAACAAACGACATGAGATCTTTGTATAGGGTTTTCCATTTCTTTGTCTCTACACAGAAAATTTAGTGCTCCATGGTTTTCAATCCCTTGTAAATAGATAAGCATCTTCTTTCCAAAAGAACTTTTAAATTGGAGGCAGGCAAATTATAGTGATAGCAAGTTAGACAATTCCCTGGTCACATGGAAAAAAGTACTCTACACTTTACAGCTTTATGAGAGAAAAATAAAAATGGATAGAAAAATAATGGCATGGGGCCTGGGACATCGAAATGTTATTTTTATCAGGCGTAGGAGGAATAAACGCTAATTATTCAGCAGAACAATGTTTAGCTCAAATCACCAACATTTTCATATATCTGCTTTGAACAAAGCCTTCTTGTCTGACCAAGGCAAGCCAGTTTCTTAACATATTTTACTAAATTACTATTAATTAATTTAAATCTCTAAACATTCCTTCCCAAAATTCCAAAGGAAAGAATTATTTACCAAACAACAGATTTTATTAAAGTTCCCATTGTTTAATGCCCTTCTTTCCACATGAATTTTTAACGGATTTTAAGGCTATAT
The DNA here is from genome assembly GCA_026826555.1 of Tolypeutes matacus. Taxonomy (NCBI): domain Eukaryota; kingdom Metazoa; phylum Chordata; class Mammalia; order Cingulata; family Chlamyphoridae; genus Tolypeutes; species Tolypeutes matacus. The sequence goes on from JAKSZT010054202.1 coordinate 11,097,714, forward strand.
ATGTTTTTCACTTACCTTTCAACTTTAATTCCAAACAGGACTTGGACTGGTCGAGTTTTAGTGCCTGAGTTAATATAATATACTTTTAAAATGTCATGTTGTATTAATAAACCAGAAAAATGGCAAAATTTGGATTATGCAATCGTAGTTACCTTGGTTTCACATACTCTGCTCATGAATTAAAAACACACCATTCGGGAAGCAGCTGTGGCTCAATCAGTAGCGCTCCTGTTTACCATTTGGGAGGCCCCGGGTTCGATTCCCGGGGCCTCCTGGTGAAGGCAAGCCGGCCTGCATGGTGCGGTGAGCCAACACAGCAAGATGACTCAACAAAGGGAGACAAGCAGACCCAGAAAAATGCCAAAAGCAAATGGACACAGCAAGCACAGGCAGCAAGGGGGAATAAAGAAATAAATAAAAATAAAATCTTTAAAGACAAACAAACAAAAAAACACACCATTCAATCATTTGGGAAAACTGTTTTGCAGTATATACTAAGGTTAAACAACATATGCCAACCCTATGGCCGAGCAATCTCACTTTTAGATATCTACCCAAGAAAAATGAGTTGATATGTCCACCAAAAAAAAAAAAACTGTATAAGAATGTACATTGTACTTTTATTCATGATAACTGAAAACTGGAAAAAAGCCAAATGTCCATCGACAGAAGATTGGATAGATATGTGGTATGCTGATATAATGGAATTCTTCAAAGTAATAGAGAACAATTACCTATATGCACAGAAACATGGGGCAAATGCTGTGCCAAAGACGAATGAAACAAAAGAATACGTAAGGTATGAATCCATTTATACACAATTTCAAAGTCAGGCAAAATGAACCAATGGTACAGAAATCAGGATAATGATGACCTTATGGTAGAGACTGTGGTTTGACTGGGAAGGGGAAAAGGAAAACTTCTGGGGGCTGGGAATGTTGTGTATATTGATAAGGGGTGTTGTCACATGGATAAATATACATGTAAAAGGTCATGGAGCTCTATATGTACCTCACTGTATGTATTACGTATTCTGTACCTCATAAGAATTTTTTATATTAACAGTTGATGATAAATTATGCATCAATGTACTTTGGATACTGTAAATACAAACTATTTGTGTGTTTTTTAGTCACCATATTCCCAAACACCTACCACACTCTAGGAAAATAAAAGATGATTCCAAGCTTTTTGATTCTTGAAATTCCATTTCCTTATGACAGAAAAAATACTAATCCATGTGTAAAATGGCAAGATTGTGACATGTTGTAACGCAGGAGGATCTGATAGTCACGCGCTCACTGGGATTCTCATCAGTGCCGTGGCCGCCTTGGAGAGAGCCCTCAGCATTCTGAATTTCTCAGATCCCAGTGGCAGGACTAAGCTGCTAAACGCGTCCTGTGAGGCTGGAAACGTCTTCCTGTTATTAGCGTTCAAGTTACTTCAGCTGGGACTGTTTTTCACAGGGTTTAGCATAAGAGTAATCCGGCTGCCTGAAATGAGCATTCTGGTTGTAGAAAGCTTATTTAGGCCTCCTTAATTATACACCTTGGAATCCAAAAGATTCCACGAGATTCCAGGAAGATGCTTCAAACCTCACAGTAGAGTATGTGAAGCGTGACCTGGAAAGGTCAAGATTGCTACTGTAAGATGGAAAGGACACGTCCTTGTCATTGACTTCAAACCTGGAGAAGAGGAGCCTTTGAGGTTTCCAGTTTATGTCACACTAGCAGCCTCCTTTAGCTTAAGAACTGCAAATCCTCAGAGGGATGGTGTATTAGTCAGCCAACGGGGTGCTGATGCAAAATACCAGAAACCGGTTAGCTTTTATAAAGGGCATTTATTTGGGGTAGAGGCTTACAGTTACCAAGCCATAAAGAGTAAGTTAACTCCCTCACCAAAGTCTGTTGCCACATGTCGGAGCAAGATGGCTGCCGACGTCCGCGAGGGTTCAGGCTTCCTCTTCCCCTTAAGGCTCCGTGGTCCCAGCTTCTTCCAATATCAGCTGGAGGCTGAGATAAGTCTTATCTCTCTCCTAGGGCTTGTTTCCTTCCAGGCTCAGCTGCTCTGCTCCCTCCACAAGGCTGGCTGTAGACTATCAGGCAAATGGCTCGTCTCTCTTCCCGGGGCCTCTGCCGTGTCTAATGGAGCCTTCTCTCTTTCCTCACATATCTGCTTCTCTGTGTATTTACTTCCCGGGCTCCAGCATTAAAACTCCAACTTTCTGCTCTGCCAGATGGTTTTCTCTGTGAGTCCCTGCCTACCAAAGGGGCAGGGACTTGACGTCCTACTAATGTGGCACAATCAAAGCCCTAATCATAATTTAATCAAGTAAAAATGAAACCTCTGAATCCAATACAATCTAACATGCTCAGAAGAACAGACCAGTTACAAACACAATCCAACACCTATTTTTGGAATTCATAAATAATATCAAACTGCCACAGATGGGCTTGTGGATGAAGGCGAAAACTAAAATTCCTTAGTTTTGTGGTTTAACCCCAGGTATTTTTATTTTAATTCTAGGCCATTCCCAGAAATACTTCCATTTGTGGTTCATTTTCTCAACATACTTATTCGTTCAGCAGACATTTTTTTTTCACCTCTCCTATGTGTTAGGCAGCATGCTTTATATTTTGAGCAGGTTTTGTAAAAGAGGGATGAAAGCTGCTTAATCCACATACACTGATGAACTATCCAGTTTATGACTACTGTGCTGGGCACAAAACAGGACGTAGGTGAGATCGGACCTCTGTGAGACTTGCAGTCTGACCAGGAAAATGGGCTAACTGTACCTGGAACCATAGGACAATGCAGTATATAATGAAGTGTGAAATGAAGTGGTGAGTTTTAAGCTTACTAAAAGAAGGGTGCTTCATGAAGGCAGAATGCAATATGGATTGAAGAACAGGGAAAGAAAGTTGTGACAGGAATGTGAGAGGTGCCAAGGACTTAGACTAGGTGGAAGTCGCAGGAGACTAAATGAAGGGATGGGGATAGAAGATAAGATAATCTTCCTTAAAAACTACAGTAGTGCCTATTTGCCATTTATTGAGAAATCATTACATTCTAGATGCATTTGATAATCCATTTGGTTCTTGAAGCTACCCTCTGAGGTAGGCATTATCCCCATTTTACAGATGTGGAAACTGAGAGGTAACATAATTTGCCTATGTTGCATGGCTCCGTAAGTTGGAAAACCAGTGCTAGAACCCAGGTCTGTCTAATATCAAAGGTTAAGCAAACCCTACTGCACTAAGAAAACTCCATGGCATTGGTGACTTATGGGTTACTGGCAATAAAATGGAACAGTCAAAAGTAACTGCAAGATGTAAAGACTGAGTAGAAGAAAAACTGGTGCTGCAGATGCAGACAATGGAAGAGAGAAAAACGTGGTACATTGATTCTGGACGTACCAGAATGGCAAAGTAAATATTCTTTCAGTAAATGGAAATATGCATGACACAACAGAAGCTCTGGCCCCTAGAGCTTGATAAAGCCATGAGGTTCAGCAGTCCTGTATTACCAGTATTGTGTGAGCTGTCTCTTGCCTCAGAAACATTCAGCTTATAGGTGCAACTCTCATTTTCAGCAAGCATGCTTGCTCCATTTGAAAGAATGTATAAGACCCTCTTTCTGAACTGATGTAACAGGGCTCTAATGCTCTGAATAAAACCTACAGTTATAAAGAGCAAATGATTGTACACACTTTTGAACTAAATGAGTCAAGTAAATATATTAAAGGGAACAGACTGTACCACAACTACCAAAAACCTAGCTGATTTGGGGCAAGTATTGGGCAATTTTGGCACTTAATTGATCAATTGAGAATGCAGTTGTTTTTAGGCAAAACCGAAATAGGATTAAAAAATGAGAAACTACAAATATAATCTTTATGATATTATCCATCACTACATCTTCTTTTCCATATCATAAAATTGGGTTATCATTGCAGTAGAATAACTCCGCAAATTATTTGGAATCTAATCAACTGAGGTAAACCACTAAAGGAAATTGAGCCAAGTGTAAATGAAATTAGGTGCCAGAAGTGAAAGATTCTTCAATATGTTCCATCACACTTCACGTGCTAGTCCTCTGGTTTTATTCTCTTTAAATTTTCCTTGTCCTTTAACCAAACTACACTATTTTAAGACATACTGTATTGCCTAAATTTTCATCTCTTCTACCCCCACGGCTCCTACCTTTTCATTTCTCATTAGCTTTTTACAGGCTGCCTTGTTCCACACACACACACACATGGATGGCCCATCATCAGCTCCCCCAGCCCCAGGGACGCACAGCCCCACCCTCACCTCCAGTGCCAGCAGAAGCAGGCTTGCTGCTGGGGTACTTCTGTTTCTACCAAGCAACAGAATCTAACAAATAATTCCAAACTGTGAGAAAGTTGCTCATTGTAACCAGGAGCTCATCGTCCTGTTCCTCAGCTCTGCCCCTGAAGGTGGTGAGAGGGTGGCAGAGGGTGAATGGCGAGCCAACCCGCTGGGCAGGAGCTTCCCCGCTGGGAGCAAGCAGGTCCACTCAGGGCACTGCTGATTCACGATGCCCCCATGAGGCCCTGAAGAGCTAGGCAAATACAAGGCCTGATTTGGATATGCATAAAGAACTGTTAATTAGCAGCCTGCCTCCCTGGAAAGCCGGAGTTAGGAATTAAAGAGACTCCAGTTGTTGAATAAGGTAGACTTCACTTTACTGGTGTGAGTTGAAGTGGATGGAGTCTGAGGAACCAACGGGAAGTGCCGGGAAGGGCCCTGCCTATGGGAAGCACTTCTGGGTAGTCCACACCGTGACACAGGGGAATGTCACTGGGCTTTGTCTAGGCTTTCTTACTCAAAGTGTGGTCCCTAGACCATGAGTAACATCCCTGGGAGCAGATTAGAAAATGGGATCTTGGGCCCGGAATGGAATTGTATGTAGATATTATTTTTGGTCTACCAGATAGCCCATCTTTCCATTTGAAAGCTTCAAGTCTACACACCATGCAGTAAGTTCACACAAGGGAGGCACCCACAGCCTGGCTACTCACAGTGTGTACCTGGAGAAGCAGCAGCCATCTCCTGGGAGCTTGTTAGACGAGCACAATCTTGCACCCTTCCCAGACCTACTGAATCAGAATCCGTTTGTTAACAAGATCCCCAGGTGATTGATATGCACCATAAAATGGGAGAAACACTGAGCCTATCAGGCCACTGGTTCCCAACCTTGGCATTGGAATCACCTGGTAGTTAAAAAAAAAAAAAAAAAAAAAAAGCCTGTTCCTTTGATCCCAACCCCAGGAATTCTGATTTAATTGGCCTGGGCATCAGGATTTTAAATGTGCGGAAAAATTGAGATCTTCTGGGCATGAGAGCATGCCTGGATAGCCAACCACTTCCCACCTGGGCCTAGATTCTTTTCTCTGTTTCTCTACTTGGTTCACATGACATCTGTAACCTACAATGCAATGATTCTCAGCCCTGGCTGTATACAAGAATCACGTGGGGACAGGGCCCCAACTAGCCCATGCTGCGCTTTTGTGCAAACTAGAAAAGGTGCCCCCTTCCTCCAGAGGATGCCACCCCAGCCCCCTCAACCAGGTGCTCTTGGGCAGGACATAACCCAAACAAATGTAAGTGGCAGCTTTGCCTGGAGAGCTGTTTTCAAAACGGTGAAGCCCAGGCAATGGCCTCAGGAGGAGTTTGGCATCACTACTGGGGGCAGGTCAGGAGGTGGAGGGCGAGGAGGGAGAACCCTCCCAAGGTGATTCTTTCTGAACAAGAACAATCACTCTCTATTATAAAAAATTACAAATATTTACAAAAGTCGAGACGACTGTAACGAACGCCACGTAACCGTACATGGCCAGTCTTGCTTCTTTTAGGCTCCTCCACTTCCCTTCCTACCTCTTCCTATGCCCAGATTTTGGAAGCAAACCCCCTATATCATATCATGTCATCCATCAAAATTTCAGCATGGTTCTTTAAAAAAGAAAAAACAAAACAAAACACACAATACATTTATTCCACATAAAAGAAAGTAATCCCTTAATATAGTCAAAAATACAATCCATGTTTAAATTTTCTCATAAATATGTATTTAGAATTGTTTTAGCATTCTTCTGTTCAAATCAGGAGGAAAGAAGTTCATAGATTACAAGTGGCTGATTTTTTCCTAAGACTCTCTAATCTTTAGTCTGTAGGCAACCCCTCTCCTCTCCTCACTTCTTGCTCTCCTTGAAGTTTATTTATTGAAGAAAATAGATCATTTTTTTCCTGTAGAATTTCCCGGTCTGGATTTTATGGATTATCCCCATGGTACCATTTAACATGTTCCATTGTAACCTTTTATTGATGCAAATGGGTAGTCAGGTCAAGAAAAGAGTTTGACAAACTTTTTTGGTAATGGGTCAAACAGTAAGTACTTTTTACTTTGTGGGCCACACGGTCTCTTTCATAGTAACTCAACGCTGCCTGTAGGCATGGACTGAATGTAAGGGTTTGGGCGAAGTTCTGTTCCAATAAAACTTTATTTGCAACAACGATTAGCTGGCCAGATTTGGTTCCCTGACTGTAGTTTGCTAATTTGGAGGCTTGATCAGATTCAGCCTCAACCTTTTGAAAAGAGCACTTCATAGATGGTGCTGTGGGCTTCCGTCAGGAGTCTTATGTCTGGTTCTAGTTGTCTCTCTTTTTGTCATGTTAGCAGCCATGGGCGAGCATGTCTAATCTAGTATCTCATTAGGGGCTGCAAAATGGTGATAGTCTAGTATTCCTTCAGCACTTACTAGCTGAAGCACTACAATAAAAAGAAACTTCCCCTCATCAACTATTTAGTTACCCGGAAGATGGAATTCATAAGCAAAACGCAGAATATTCCATTCTTTCCTTTTGTAAATCATTTTCAAAATAATGAGTTGATTACCTAGTATCCTCCAAAGAGATCTATTGAGGAAATTTTCTTTGAGCAGCAGTATGAACTCTTTAATCCCTTAAAGCTGTTCTTACTGGTGCTCCAGTTAGCCCACTGGAGGCTCTTCCAGTTGGTGCCTGAGTTCCATCCATGCCATCTAGGTCAAGATATTCCAGTCCCACATAGACAGTTCCTGCCCTGATGCAATCAGGTACATCTCCAAGGAGCCCTGGGTGCTAGGGCAGCTTATTGCTACTTGATTCATTTCTAGACCTTTTTTAGTGAAAACATGAAGAAATACATATAGTTTATATAAGATAAGATTTATCATGAATCGTCACTCATTTATACTGATACTTCCAATTCTAATTTGAATTAATCCCTTCTGCTTTACTTCTGTGTTTCTTTTCTCCCATGCTGAGAATTCCAGTTCCCAAAGACGCTGACACAATTACTCATTTGCTTTAATTCCCCTACAAGTCCAGCGAAGGTTGGGTACAACACACTCAAGACCAATTTAGGTGAGTTGTATGTAAAGAGATTAATTCTTACAAAAGGGTTTTTCCATTTCTTGACTCCTCTATATATCCTGCTGGGTCTTATGCCATTAATAAGTAGGCACAACCATGCCATAATGAATCCTTCAAACCTCGGGCATGCAGTCCCTGAGGTCAGGGCACAGTTCAGAAGGGAAGGTGAAAATCAAACATGTTTTATACAGTCATCACTGGCTGCTCAGCCCTGGTGTGGGATGACTGTATCACTCAAAGGCTAATTGGCCACTCTTGTCTGATTCCACAGGGGACCAAAAAATCCAGATATGGGGGCAAATGAAGACTACAAACTCACTTCTCATTTTGGTTGGAGGGGACAGAAGGCTTCTTTCACTCATCCCAACATTATACATTAAGTACCACGGTCCAGGCACCATGCAAGGCCCTGGGGAATCAATAAGACACATGACTGCCTTTGGGAGAAACAGAAATGTGAGGCAGATAAATGACCATTTAAAGCACAACAAAGTGAATGAAAAAGTGATCCAAGCAAGAGAAAGAGGCGATTAATTCTGGACAGAGAAAATTAAGGAATGTTTCTACGGAGGAGGTAGCTTCTCAGTTCAGTGGGGAAGAACAAGAAGTGTTTGAACATCCCTTACTGAAGGTGCCTTTAGCACACAAAAGGTGAGACCTGCCTGCCTGGCCGGGATACACCAGGATGGTACGATCAGCCTCACAGGGAGATGGCTCATGGCAGGGGCGCTGATGGACGGCTGGGATCAGACCCCTCTGCTGAGGAGCTGAGCCCCGGAGCTAAGTGTTCCCCTTTCTCAGTCCTTAAGCACTAAGCAGTACATAGGGCCTTGTCCTGCCTGAAGGTCCAGAGCCGATGCCAAGACCACTGCATGCCTGTAATGGGGAATGGGGGCCAGTGGCATTTTTCAGAGGCGCGTTTATCTGCCTCTTAACCAAGCTGAAAGTAACAGATAAGTCTATCTCCCCTTGGGTTCTCTCACTTGGGCTCCCCTAATGCCCTCTGCCATCCTGTACAGAGCTCTGTTTTTTTCACTTCCCCAGATGGAAAGGGACTAGAAGGTAAGGGCTCTACTGAGCGATTCTGGCCCAAGGCATAGAAGACCCACAAGGAGGGAGGGAGGCAACTTAACAAAAGGAAAGGAAGACAGCAGGGAAAGGACGCAGACTGAAAACCTAAGTAATGAAAGAGAAAACGATTTGCTCTAGGGACGTGCACTGATGGAAAACCACTGAGCAGGGAAGAGACGCAGCCACCCTTCTGCCTTGAGACAGTTTGCAGCAGGCACCCACATCCCACAAAACTAGTATTGCTGTTAAAATAAGTTTGTGTACAACTGGATAATTCTGAATATCATTTTAATCATAATATTTAATCCTAGCAACATACAATCTTTTTTGTGGGAGACTTAAGCAGCATCTGTCTTTTTAAAATATATTTGTTGGTATTCATGATACAGCATGTAAATATCATAAAATAAGTGTCTGAGGTCTCCTCCACTTCTGTTTTGATCTCCTCTGGCTTTGTTTCTTGGCCCTATTTGCCAACGCAACCCACGAAAGAAATCTTTGCTCTCCAATCTCTGATGAGGTGGGGTTTTATTTTGTGTATCTGCAACTGTGTCTTTCTTTTTCTTCCATCTTTTTGTGTGTGTGTGTGTGTAGGCACCACTGATGTAAGGCGACAAAGTAGAAACACACTTGTTCGCATTTCTTCTCAAAGAGCCTATCATAGTTTCTGAATAATGAGTAGTTTATACTTCAGATTGGGTTTCATGAGGAGAAAAGAATCCTTAAAGACCAAGTTCACTGGCAGCATGACTGTGCCAGAGTTTAAGTATATGATGAAACTTTGAAAAATATGAGTTTGGAGTGGGACCAAGCATCTTTACCCTGAAGATGGGCCTGAACTGCTTGTGCCTTGGGCCTTTCAGGGACAGGAGAATCGCAGCTCATGGCCACCCCCGGAACTGCATCCAAAGTGACTACCAACCGGGACTGTGGGATTTCCTGTTGCCGAGTTGTGTTCACCAGAGGTAAACATGTTTTTTTTTTTTTTTTTTTCCTGCCAGGTGGTTTTAACTCTCTGTGAGTTAGTATCTATATGATGAATAGAAATATATACTAATAATCAAAGTCTAGGAGATTATAGAATGTAGAAGATGGAAAAACCTTAGAAATTAATTGAAGCTTCATAGATGATACAATCAAGGTCTCAGATGGTTAAATTCCTTATTCAGCATGGTAAAACTTTTTAGGAACCAAACTTTGTTCTAATATAGCATTGGAATAGAATCCTCTAAAAGAGACTAAAATATATAGTTTCAATTAAAGATGTTTTAATAACATTTATTCTTAGGCAAAAGTACAATGATGCTCAAAGAACTTTCTATCGTCATATGAGACTGATGGCTACAGAAACAAAAGTGAGAAAATTAGAATCAAAGTCATATCCCCAATTTGGTATCTTAAGCAGTGATAATAACCCTCAATAAAATATAGAGTTTGAAGTACAGAAAAAAAAAAAAAAAGAGGGATAAAATTGAACTCTTATAATGTGGTTTTGTTAACTGACAGAAGAATTCCTATACAGAGAATACTGTACCTTTTTAATTTCAGATTTCAGATTACAAGGGTTACTCTGCTGGCTGAAGAGGGATTTCTTGAATCTCTCTATAACCCTTCTTTTCAAATTGTGGTGCAAAGCCGGAGGAAGCTGCATGAAAACAATCACATAAACAAATTGTCAACACTGCACAGCTGACTCCCAAGAAGGATTTACTGATGGTCAAAACAACAATATTAATTCAACACAAAGGACTAAATAGGAATTTAAATTTTACTCCAGAAAGTGCATATAGCTTATATGCTATAAATCTGTCATCCAACCCTCCAGAAAGGGGAAAATACATTACTCTGCTCTGTTTCAAAAGGCTGCTTCCATTTATCTTGCTATTCTTTTATTTTATTAATATTACTTTTCATATAACCACTAAGTGATTTACCAATGGCATGCATTTTGTAAAGAGCAGGCTTGGCAAGGTAAGATGCATCTCCTCAGAGGTTTAGGTGCTTAGGGAATGCCCAGAACTCTGCTGAACACCTTGGCCATGGCCCTTGTCTGGAAGGACCTGATACTTTGGATCGGGAGATAGATATCTGCAGTAATACAGAGTCAAATGCCTGCCTGTGGGTGCTCCTGAAAATTCAGCTGGAAAGAGATCTGATTTCAGGGACAAATCTTACCCAGGACAAGGAGAGAATAGATTAGTATATATTAGGGCTGGAGCAGCATGAGTTAGATGTAATAAGTAAATAATAAGTCATTGCAGAGTCTTAGAAAATATAGCGATTGGATGAACATGGGGATTTCAAAATATGGATTTTGTCGTGCTTTTCATGTTGCATCTATTCAAGGAAGTCAGAGATCTGGAGAAGCAAAGAGGGGGAGAAGTATGGGAGAAGGACAAAGAAAAGAATTAGGGTCAGATGTATTAGAGGTCTCAGAGTTGAAATAATTGGTTTTGCTTAAAGTACAGAGAGGACTTGAAAGGAAAGAAGAACCAGTGACGAGAAGTGATATATGTGTACATGAGAGATTAGTGAAAGTAGAATGAATTTAGCTTAGGGTAGAGACAGACTATGAAAGGGAGAGGCATATGCATACTTCCCTTGCAAGGGAGTGAGTCAGAAGGGTGAGGGGATGGAGAAAGTGCCTGGAGAGATGCAAGTGGGTTTGATAATTCCCTATAATAACCACCAGAGGTTGCCACTTCTCTAAATCAGACACCAGTGTTGGCCCAAGACCGCCTCGTGGCTGCTAAGGGTGGTTTCAACGTGGTTGTCACAGGGCAAGGCGGGCACCTGACCGTCTGGTGCAGCAAACTCTCAAAGGTGGGACACACCAGTGGGTTCAAAGGTGCCTTCAAAGGGGACTTCCCCAAGTACTGGCAGCTATCATTATCAGATTATTAATTTAGATAACCTTAAAATCCTTGCTGTTCATTTAATTTGATAAACCTCTAGTTAATTTATAACCACTCTTACTGCTACGAATGACCTGAATTATCCTCATAGAAAAATCACTGGAGAAAGTTAACATTCAGTCAATTTAAGATTCATACACCGGACGGTTTTAGAGAGCTATCGTTATCTTACCGGAATAATTATCATTATGTACAGCATCACAACTTTAAAGTTTTTAGACAAGAATTTTAAATTTTATACAGAATGAAGACTCACGTAGAGTTTAATTGCAGATTATTTCATTATAATAATATATTATATAAGGAACATAATACTGAGAATAGAATATTAATACCAATGGTTCATATATGCAAGGCCTGATGATTACTACGTTATGTTCATTATCTCATTTTATCTCCACGACAGGCTTATAAAGCAGGTACTATTTCATAGGTGAGGAAGTCAAACCTTAGAGAGATTATACAACATGCAAGGATACTTTCTGAGGCAGTGAGCGCCTAGCACAAATTATCCTAGGGCAAACACAGCTACTGCTAACATGACTGTCTTATGGCACTTTACCATTTACAAACATTTTGAAACACATTATTTCACTTGATGCTCATAAGATACCCCCATTTTACTGAGGAAGAAACGGATTCTAAAGAGGATAATGACTTTCTCAAAGCCACACATCCAAAGGCTTGAAGTTTTTGTTGGTTTTTACTAAACCACACAAAGTAACGAAACAAAAAAGAAAATCCAGTCTATATGGCTTTTACTACTTTTTCCCCCAAACTTGCGTAATACATAGATTTTTTTCTAAAGAAAGAATTCTCTTCTGTCTCCAGGAATACATTATCAGATCATCAGTAGTCCACAGATGGTCCGCTATTTGACAAATAAAGCTTTAAATTAACATCATCTTCCATGAAAAAAAAATGTTATTTTGACAGATCACTGCTTTGGAGGTGATTTCCCTAAATGCTAAAACAAAGTGTTTAAAGATTATCATCAAAATAAACACACAAAATGTAAAACTTCTCTTAGAATTTACAAATTCTGAGAACATGAACCAATTCGAGAAACACAGCTTTACGCCACACATTTTATTCTATTTAATCTTGATAACCCTTGCCATAGTAACAAAGAGATCCAGATGAGGTGGTTGTTTTGTGCTCGCTGTCTGCTTTCTGTGATCTTCTGTGTCTGCTTCTCTTCTCTTTAGGCAGCACTGGGAGCCGATCCTGGGACCTTCTGGAGTGGGAGAGGGAAGCTCAATCTCTTGTGCCACCTCAGTTCCCTGGTCTGCTATGTCTCTTATTGTCTCGCTGTGTGTCTCTTTTTGTTGCATTATCTTGCTGCGCCAGCTCTCTGCGCAGACCAGCATTCTGTGCAGCCAGCACTCCGCGTGGACAAGCTCTTCGCTCAGGCCAGCTTGCCTTTCACCAGGAGGCCCCGGGAATTGAACCCTGGACCTCCTATATGGTAGATGGGAGCCCAATCGCTTGAGCCCCATCCATTTCCCATCAACCATATTTTTTGTTTCTTTTGGCACCAATCATGGTTATTAAGATGGCAATCTGAAAGTGCCCCAACCAAATTGCCTGTCTGTTCTCCAGGAGACAGATGTTTCACTTTTAAAGCCTCCGATAGGCTGATTTTCAAAGCACTTACTTAACAAAACAATCAAAACATAAAGAGTTAAACTCAAAACTTGAGTTGGCTGCACAAGTGTTACCTAAGCACAAAGAGACACATATAAAAGGAAACCCATGTCTTCTGGTCACCAGATAAGCCCAAGGATGAGTCTCGGTTTACAGCAATGGAAATGAGCTGCAGATTTCATTTCAGCTTGCTTGTCTTAAAATTGCCATTTCAGTTTTGATGCAAACAGATGTCAAATCAGGGAAGTTGGGGTAAGGATTTCAATAGCCCGCCTTTTAAAATATTTGCTTTTAGATGATTTTCACAGCTCTGTCTCCTTGGTAACTGGGCAGGAAAGGCCACCACCGGCCAAAAGTAAGAAGTTTCCTCTGTAAAGTTCATCTGTTGGTCCTCAGTGGCATCTGGCCCCACAGCTCAGTTCAGTGAGCACAGCATAATTCTGTGAGAGTTTGAACTGGTAAATAAATATATAAGCAAGGGGTCTTTTGTTTGCTTGCTTGCTTTGCCAATTTAGTTTTACTTTCAGCACTTTTCCTAAGCAATTAGCAGAGATAGAAAACTGACTTTGGTCTTTAAACTAGAGTAACTATATACTGATATAATTTTTACATTTGTATTTTTTCTCCTTTATTTAAAAGGCATTGACTTCATTTCATAGGTTAAAATTTCCCAGAGGGGAATCATTCCTTACTATGTGCAATGTCACAAACTTTAAAGTATTCTGAAAATACCCTTTAAAAATCAGAATGACTATATCTAAAATTGCAGCGGGAAAGCCATCTTACCAAAATCTATGAAATCAGTTGTTATGCTAGCAGTTTAAGAGTAGAATGATCAGGTATTTATGGTAGTTTCATTCTTGCTTTAAAATACCTTGAAATTCCATAAAGAAGTGCAAATGTACCCATTAAAAAAGTTTTTTTATTATATAAAAATTAGCAAGACAGCCATATGGAAACTATATTGAAATTGCAAATGATATTTTTTCTCAATTTAGTAGTTAATAGTTGCAGTAACTAAAAAAGCTATTTAAAGCTTTTTCCATAACAGTAAAGTTAAGAATACTTTTCCCATATTTCTTTATCAGGATTTAAGTGGAAATGCAGTTTGACTATATCACTACTCAATACAGATATAGCAGAATAATATGTTGATTTATTAACCAAGTTCTTCACTATCCCCCAATTTCCCTGTACCCCATTCACCCTCTTTCATTTAGTCAGTTATGCAGTTCTTTGTGATTGTCTATGAGAAATTTACAACAGAAAATAGAGAAAAATGTAATCAACTTTAGCCTCCTGAGTATCAAAAGGCTTAAATCAATTTATAAAGTTGAAATTAGATTCGTGATTATGTAGGGCTGGGGAAAGAATGCTAAGGGGTATGGAGTCTTTTTGGAATAATGAAACTGTTGTAAAATTTTTGAGATGATGAATGTACAACATTGTGATTATACTAAAAGCCATTGATTAGACACTTTGGTTAGATCATATAGTATGTGAATATATTTCAATAAACTGCTTAATAAACAAATAACTGTGCAAGGATAGCCAGAAGTAGCAGCTACGTACAGCAGGGGAAACAGAGAGAGATTGAGAGGTACGGAATTTTCTTGTTTGTTTATTTGTTTGTCTGTTTTTTGTTTATTATTATTATTACTGAGATAATAAAAACAATCTAATAATGATTGAAACGATGAATGCACAACTATGTAACTATACAATACCATTGATTGTATACTTTGGATGAATTGTATGCTTTATTAATACATATCAATAAAATTGATTTGTTTAAAAAAAGGATAGCCCTCGGGGTGACTAAAAAGAATACCAGATTTGGAAGAAAACTTGATAAGAACCAGGCTACTCTGCTTTATACTCTCCAGGCTACAGGTAGGAGGAGTCAGAGGAGAAGCAATGAGAACTCAGTGGTGGGTAGTTCCCAGAGAAGGTTTCTTGTTTTGTCTCTCAGGCTAAGTATGCCAGTTATCAACTTATTGCTACTTAGCTTCAGGTCTATCCTTCACCACCCTGCTTGTGACTCTGGAACACTTTTCTCTGAGAAATTCTCCAGTGGACAGGATTTTGAGCTTTATCAGTAGAGAGCACCAGAGGGAGACTGGAAGAGGAGCCTTTCTCTCTGGTTCTGGTTCTGCTTCTGCTTCTCTCTCGCCTTGCTCCGGCAGCCACAGCGGTCGGCAACATGCAGGACACCTACAGGTGCTCACCCAGACAGCTTCCGTGGCACCAATCCTGCAGGCGGCTTCCCAGAGAGCTCCACGGCATGGCAGCTTCCCCTGGTCCACAGGGGGCAGCCTCCCAGTGCACCACCCTCACAAGCTGATTCCCAGCACGTACCATGGCATGGTACCGCACCACGATGGCCTGTCCCAGGACCCCGGAGGGAGGCTTGCCTGCCAAGTTCCTCTAGCACAGCATCTCAGTGAATTTCTCTGCCTTTTCCAGTGAAGTCTGGACCTCAGCCCAGGGTGGGGGGGGGTCTCTTCTTCTATATTTGTTGCTTTCATGGGTATGCTGCCTCAGCCCTAGAGGTAGTGGCTTCTTCCAATATCTGATCTTCCTCTATTCTATAGATTTCTCTCCCCACTCCTTTAATAGATTATGTCCTGTTAATAACTAACAATCCCTTATGTTAAACATTCCCTGTTCAAGTCACTGTGTATTTTCTATCTCCTGACTTGACCTTCACTGATATAAAATTGGGGCCAGGAGGTAGACCATAAAGATGGGCTTAGGAATTGGTGTCCTTGGCATCGAGCTTTTTTTTGCCAATGTGGCATGAGATACTGGTAATCCACTGCATCTGTGGCATTGAAATTAATCAAGTTATTGTCCGTAGTTGACCGTAATGAAGTGTTAACCAGAGCAAGTGCCTTGAAAGCCCAAATGGCTGCTGCAAGCAACTGTTAGGCAGTAATGAAGACTCTAGACTGTGATGAATAATTGAATTTTCTAAGTGCACTTACAGAAAGAAAACGGCAAGCTTGGGTCCTTTGACTTTCAGCATAAGTCATGGTCTGAGAACCAGAAAGACTCCATGACACCCTTGAAGGAATCTTCTATTTCTTATTGCCATGGCACTGATATGACTGGTAACCAAACAAAATTTAATTGGGCAGGTTGCTAAAATACAGAATCCTTTGAATTTCTCATGTGAACTTTAGGGAAAGGAATAGGATCCTGAAACTTGAAATAGTTGGACCCAGATAAAATTAGACAATCTTAAACCTCTGAGTCACTCTGGGACTTCATTGCTAGTGGAAGTAGCTTGTCATCCTATGTCTGAAGAAACCAACGTTCCTTTGCTTGAAAATTCTACTATAAGATTATCTTGGGAAGATGTCTTGAAAAGGGAAGCTCATTCTTCTCCAGACACACAACAATAAGGGTTAAATCCATAGCTAAGGTCATATCTTATTATGACCCAGGGGGATTGGCACATATTATGACCCAAGAGGAAATAGCTTATGCACCAAAAGGATTTCAAGATTTTACTATTATATATCAGCAGCAACCCAGAGAATATATTCACAAGAAGATTCTAAGGGTGTTAGACCAAGAAGGGTGGAATATGACACTAGATCAGGCTGAATTCGTTGATGTCAGTGTACTCATAGGAAATGCCAGATTTAATGTGTTAGCTTGAGCAACTGTAGTTGGCAGATAACTAACTAATTGGTTAGTTAACTAAAACTTGGACTCAGTGGTGGCCTATGTTTAATGAGGGTAAAATGCCAGAGAGTCCTTGGCATGATGTAGAGGGGGGAAATCAAAGTCTTAGAGAGACAAGAATGTTGGAGTGTATTTATCATGTGTAACCTACACACCAAATCTTCAACTGCATTCAGCAAGAATGCCCAGAAAGAGTCAATCCTTTCACTAAGATATTCAGATATACTTCAGGAGAGATCACCAGTATCCTTGAAAGCCTCTATGGTTGCTCTCCTTTGAAGACCAGATATGGCCCTGAAGGATACATTATTTCAATGGAAATGAAGTTATTTTGGAGGAACAGAGGCCATGTGGCAGCACTTCACCACCAATGGCAAGTTGGGAGCATTTACCATAAAGGGCAACAGGGATGTACTGTTAATTACAATCCCTTTGCCCATAGAGATCTTTGGTGATGGTCAATTATTAATTAGGGTATTCTTAGAAAGGAAACAGATAGTGGCCAGCCTATTAGAGTATCCCTTGCTCTGTATAACATAGAAACAACTCTAAGGCTGGTAGACAAAACCTGACTTGAGTCTCTACAGTAAGAGCTATGGCTTCTCACCCAGTTTCCAGAACTAAGCCAATTCATTTACCCAAAGTCCCTTGATTGATGGAGCGCTGGAATTTCTTGAGGGAGGGCTCTGAAACATTGTTACAAGTTCATACCATAAATCTCCCTCCAAGCCTTTCCCTGCCCCAAAAAAGCCCACAACCATTCATTATAGTGACTGTATACTGGGGAAAAGGAAATGCACAGGCCTTTAAGGAATACTAGGTATTGGCTCTAGTTTTCCTAGGGTCCTACAGTGGCACTGTGGGTCACCAGTCAAAGTGGGGAGTTTTGGTAGTCAGGTGAAGGTGAAGTATTATCCCGAGTTTGACTTACAATGGGCCTACTTGTTCCATCAACCTTGTGGTATTTTTCTCTAATTCCTAAATGTATAATTGGACTTGCCACACTTGACAAATCACAGAATTCCCAAATTGGCTCTCTGAACGGTGGGATGAGGATCATTGTGGTAGGAAGGGCTAAGTAGAAACCTTTGGCACTTCCCCTCCTTATCAAGATAGTAAAACAAAAGTAGTAACATAACCCCATGGGTATTGCAGAGATTAGTGCCACCATCAAACGTCTGAATGAAGCACAACTATTTAGTTCAATAATGTGTCCTGTACAGAAATGAGATGGATTTTGGAGGATGATTGTGGACTACTATAAACTTAAAAAGGTGGTGACTCCAATTGTAGCTGTTCTTCCAAATGTAGTATCATTCTTAGAGCAAATCATCAGGCCCCCTGGCACATGGCATGCAGCTAATGCATTTTTCACAATATTGATTTGTAAAGAGCACCAGAAACTATTTGATTTTACCCGAAAGAGCCAATAATACACCTTCACAGTCGTGCCTTGAGGTTATGTCCATTCTCCTGCTCTCTGCCACAATATAGTCCTTAGAGAGCCTCATGACCCTGACATTCAACAAAATATCACACTAGTCCACTACTTGAAGACATTATGCTCTTTTGATCTGATGAGCAGGAAACAGCAAGAAGCTCAACATATGCCTTCTAAGTGAAATACACATTGCTCTACCTCACACCACCTACCAGAAGGCACTATGCTTGGTAGGACTTTTTGGATTTTTGGATGCAACATATACCACATTTGAGGGTGCTATGTTACCCCATGGATAGAATCACAACCACCAGCTTGCCAGTTTTGAGTGGGGGCTAGCACAAGAGAAGGTTCAGTGACGGGTTCAGGCTATGGTACAAGCCACTGTGCCACTCGGACCTTATAATCCAGCCGCAGATTTAATTGCTCAAGGGGTCTATGTTAAATAGAGATGCCATACAGAGCCTTTGGTAAGCACCAGTAAGAGAATCAAAGGGGAGCATGCTAGGATTTCAGAGCAAATCTATGCCCTCTTCTGCGGATAATTATTATCCTTTTGTGAGCCAGCTTCTGACTTGCTACTGGGCCTTGGCAGAAACTGAATGCATAACAATTGACCATCAGTTGTCCATGCAGCCTGATCTTCTCGTCATGAAATGGGTATTGTCTGAGCCATCTAACCACATAGGTGGGCATGGACAGCAGGAACCTATTATTAAGTAGAAGTAGTGTATAGAGAAACAGTGTGGACTTTTCTATAAGGAAAGAGTAAGATGCATGGGACAAGTGGTTCAGTCTTCTTTAACACCAACTCTTGTTGCGTTGCTTCCTTTCCCTCAATCCATACCTAAAGCCTCCTGGAGTGTTTCTGACCAGTTGACCTAGGAACAAAATACTCAAGCCTGGTTTACAAATCGGTTTGCATAGAATGCTGGTACCATCTGAAAGTGGACAGCTAGATCACTTCAGTCTCACTCAGATGTAACCGTGAAGGCTAGTGGTAAAAAAAATATGTATCTTCCTACTTGGCAGAACTTTAAGAAATACATTTGGTTATCCACTTTGTGTGGAATGAGATATGCCAGAAATATGGATTGACGCTGATTCATGGAAAGTTGCTGATGAGTCTACTGGATGGTCAGGGACTTGCATGGAAAATGACTGGAATACTGCTAACAAGAGAGTCTGTAGAAAAGTATGTATATGGACCCCCCAGAATGGACACAGACTGTGAAGGTATTTGTATCCCAGGTACATGCCCACTGGAAGACATCCACTGCAGAACAGACTTAATAAATGGACAAAATTCTGTAAGTCAGTTATGAGGCATGATAGTGAGGAAATACTCTCACATCCAGCCCTTATTTACCAGACTCATGTATCCTGGCTATGAGAGAGATAGATGGTGATTACCACTTCCAATCTGGCTCTCTACTTCCAATGAAGTAAAAGCATGCATGTGGAGTTTTGTGATAATGACCTGTAGATCAGAAGGCTGTTTCACTTACTTCCAGGTCCTAGATTGTGTTCACAGTGTCAAGCCATGGCAACCAGGAGTCCTACTTTCAGATGAGTGATGCATTAACACCTTGCAAATCAGAGGTTCATGGGTTTAAAAATCTAGCATAACTTGTAAGTTGCTAGCATAACTTGTAAGTTGCTCAGGCCAAAACCTCAATTTCATGATTTGACTCTTCTCCCTCACCCTTTGACATCTAAATCCTATGGAAAGTCATGTTCTCTCTACCTTCAATATATACAGAGTCCAATACTTCTTATCACATCCATCACTCCTGCCAACAACCCCTTGGTATTCCTGCAATAACCTCCTGTCATATTTCCAGGATTCTACCCTTGCCCTCCTTTTCAACATAGGAGCTGGAGTGATTCTTATCATCTCTTATCACTCCTCTCCTCAAAACCTCCCAACTGTTCCCTGCTTCACCCAGAGTAAAAGTCAAAACCCTTATGATGGTCTATAGGTCCTATGCCACCTGTCACCACCATTACCTCTCTAACCCACTCCTCTTCTCTTCTCCCTTGCTTACTCTGCTCCAGCCACAATGTCATCCTTGCTGTCCCTTATGGCTTTCTTTTGCCTTAAGGCTATTGCTCCAACTCTTTCCCTCTGCTGGGAATACCCTTAGCGAAGATACTTTATTAGCTAAGTGCTTCAGTTCCTTTGAGTCTTTGCTAAAATCTCACCTTTTCAACAAGTACTGCACTAATTAACCATCCCACTGAACAATGTAACCTTCCCTCTGTCCCATGATGCAATGTTACCAGTTCATACTAATTCATGAGAACCAACTGTACACATCTCTTCCCAATTTCACAGTCAGTGATGCCATTGATTGTTATGAAATCAGCTATGGTGGGAATACTTGCACCACAGAAACTGGAAAATGCTGTGAATTAGGGCATTTTCCCCCAGAGAACCAGTCATTAAACATTTACCAACCCCAGCTCGGTCAACATTCCAAATCCCCCGTACCCTGCTCTCAAGAGCCAAGAACAGTGTCTGGCAAAATGTAAGCATCTAATGAATATATGTCAAATGATTGAATGAATAAACTATAGAAGACATATAGTCTCAAATTACATAACAGTTATTTTCTGGTTCAAGTGTCTCTATTTCTTTGTGTATAAAAGTTTCATTTTTCATTAACAGTACATATCTTCAGTAAATGAACATTTAAGTTTATTTATCATCGAAGAGGTGCCTGTAAATAATTAACAGCCATTTCTAACACTGACTGTTTCCCCAGTGCCTAAATTGGAAGTCTTAAACACAGATATTGTGAGCTTTTGGCCTTGTCATCTCTGAAAGGTCCTGGTTTCAATCCAGGATCCTCAGGATTAAGTGGGTGGGCACTATTTTCTTCTTGTGCCTGCAGTTAAGCTGTTATGGAAAGAAAACCACTGTTCCCACTTTGTCTCCCACATGGAAGGGCCATTTGTGTGGCAGTTTGGTTTTGGTTGGGCACTAACAGTAAGGGGAAGGTGGGAGTCACAGGAGAAACCTGGTATATTAGCTTTTTACCTTACTACCTTCCCAGCTCTGTTGCTAAGCCAAAGTGTGCCCACATATATGCAATTAGAGAGGCTAAGAAGCATCCACTCTAATTAAAAGTCCAGCAAAATACTTCTTCAGCAATAGTAGCACCAAACTTCCATTTAAGATGAAAAGGAAATTTAAACACACACACACATACACACACGCACATATAACACTGACCTGTGTGATATAGATGATTTTGTGCAGCTGAATTAAGATCTGCTGAATAGGATCACTGATCTGCCGTACTTTCCTCTGGGACACAGCAATCCCTGCCGATGCTGTGGATAATAAATTCGGCAGTTAGTCAAGGACTCTCCCTTTCTCTTTCAAAAGTGATAATAGTGGAGAACAGAGTAAAATTTTGAAAAAAAATTAAAGCAAAGATCCTCATCCTACCAATGAGAATATTCAGAGGCACTGTAAAACCTCAATGTTTTATGATCTGGGATGAGCAATTCCTTCCCTTTACTTCTCAGACCCATTTCCTGTCACAACATTTGAAAGACTGTTTAGCACTTGGATATTTTGCCTGCAATTACAGCAGGCTACCACCAGGGGACTGAGGTGCCTTGGCTACAGTGGACATTGCAAGGCCAGGCTTCAGACAGATGTGGTTAAGAGGCAGTCATGCTTTTAAATACATATATATCAGGAGGTACCGGGGATTGAACCCAGGACCTCGTACATGGGAAGCAGGCGCTCAACCACTGAGCTACATCCACTCCCCCTTAATAACATAGTTTAAACCTAATTTTATTAAAACTACTAAATGCAAACACCGAATAGACAATCTTGCTGAGCAAAAGACATAACTTCCTTAGCTAGAACCATAACTTTCAAACTCTTGGTTATTACTAATGACTATTTTCACCTAGGTCCAGGACACACATATTTTCTCCCGAATTCTCATCATAGAGCCAGACCACTTTCACAGTTTCAGGCTAGCTTGGTTTCAAATTGCACGTGAGCTCTTTTCCCAGCTTCATGTGTTATAGTCACCAATGGTCCATGCTTAATCTTGGGGAATAGAAAGCTACCCCTAGGTAGTCACAAGGCCACCTCTGCCTCCTCTCACCCTCATATCCAGAGTGGAGAAAATGGAAAAGAGACTTGAGATCTGTGGACGTATACTCTCCTTTTCCTGTCCTCTTCCTGCTGCTCATTCCTCTCCTCCCATTAACCTACAGCACACTTTCTGCAATAACACTTTGCCAATTTTGCTTTTTAAAAGAAAAATGCCCTCTTTTTCTCCACACAACCTTTAACCTGGATGATATTAAATATGAATACAATCATTGCTTTAGCAACAGCTGAGGTTTTTAAAAAGGACTCTTACATACATGCTTTCTGAGAAAGTTTGTATATTTTACCATGAAAATTTTGTTTTCAAACATTTAAAAAAGAAAATTTAACGTGGTCATTTGAAAGATTCAGCTTGTTTTATTATAAGCATATGAAAATTGACATTTAAGACACAAAACACAAAAAAGAGAATAAAGTATATAAGTTTAAAGAACTATTATTTTCTTTATGGGTATCTTTACTGAACAAATTCAGAAATTCATTTAAGGAATAATCTAGATGTTCATCTGCAGTTAATACCTTGTTTAGATATTTGAGATTTCAAAGGCTCTAAACACTCTTTTGGAGCATCAATTATTTGACCATTAAGATAAGGTTTAATAAATTATACTTTGGGTAAAAACTGTGAAAGAAAGTAAAAAAGAATTAATGTAGCTCTAAAATAGACAGCAGAGGGTTGGAGCTGCCTGCTGCAGCCTGCAGAGATGGCCAAGTGTCCATGTGCCGTATTTTCTAAAGTGGCGCTTCTTGCAGAAATAATTCCTAAAATGTAACTCTTTGTCTAGATCTACCCCAACAACTAGAGACTGTGTAATGTGACTGAGCTGATTATACCCAAAGAAATATTAACTTTGCATTTTCTAAAACTGTAGATTTTAATCACTTTTATGTTGACTAACCCATGTTTTTTGATTTGTAGGCTTAACATTTAAAGATAATGAGTTGAAATCTCACAGCATGGCAGAGAGTTCTTAGATATGTGATGACATTTTGAGTGGGAAATCACACGGGTTTGACTCTACCTTGCCACAGGAATGTGCTCATCTGTGGCCCTAAATACAAAAAGAGAGAGTTAGCTAGAACGCCTCCCTTCTGACGTTTTAACTATGCAATGTAAACACAGAATTTCTTTTCCTTAAAACTCTTTGACCACTAGCCCCTCAATCCCAGGAAATCCCAGTAAATTCTTGCCTTTCGAAAACAGTTTTATTGCTAACTCTCTATAAAATGAAATTTAAATCGTTTATTACATATGCCCTGGTATAAATCAAAACAAAACAAACCAACAACAAAACACCCTAAACATTGCAGATGAGGCTTAAGGTCCCCTGGAACCTCCACCCATCACAGCCAGCTCCCTGCACCCCTGGAACCACCACCCATCACAGCCAGCTCCCCGCACCCCTGGAACCTCCACCCATCACAGCCAGCTCCCCGCACCCCTGGAACCTCCACCCATCACAGCCAGCTCCCCGCACCCCTGAAACCACCACCCATCACAGCCAGCTCCCCGCACCCCTGGGACCACCACC
>JAKSZT010054202.1:11121602-11187428 GCA_026826555.1 Tolypeutes matacus
ACCACCACCCATCACAGCCAGCTCCCCAGAAGTAACTCTTGACATTAGCTGATTGTGTAGCCTTCCAAGACACTTTTGTAGTCATTTATATACATGTATTTATACCTTTAGAAGATTTTTCAAACTGGTTAAGTCCTGAAATCAATTTAATGGGTAATGACTAGCATTGAAAAAAGAAATGGAATGTAGAAAAGCTATAGTATTATTTCATGCTTGATTTCTTTTTTAAAAAAAATACTGACACATCATACAGGTTGTTTCATCATTTTTTCCACTCAATCTATTATAGTCTTTTGCCAGCATGTATATTTCTAATTCATTCTCTGTAAATATTGAATAATACTGTATGTTCTATATGTGCCACAGTGTACTTATCCACTTTTGATTTGGTAGACATTTAGTTTCAGTTTTTCTTGAATATACGTGACTCCTGCAAGGCTGAATATACATGTACATGTCTCATAAAGCCTAAGTACAAGATTTGTTTTAGGGTGGATAAGGACAAGTGGAATTGCTGGGCTCTAGAGTGTGCACATTTCTTATTTTAAAAGTAACATTTTAAAGTAGCTGAATCAATTTATCCTTTACCAGAAAGAGAATCCACTCTTTTGCACATTAGTCAAAGTTACATATTATCAAACTTTTCAAATTTACCAATCTGATTTTGTTTTAATTTGCATTTCTCTGATTGGTAGTAAAGTCATTATACCTTCTTTGGTAAATTTCCAGTTTCTACCCCATGCTTCTTTTTTCTATTTGTTTCTCACTGATTTGTAAATGTTCTTTACATGGTATATTAGTTCCCTTATTGTATTTTATGTGTTAAAAGTATACTCTCTGTATCTGTTATTTTTCTTAAAAGGCATTTCTCACCCCTGTCACCCAGACTAAAGGTAATTTTTGATCTCAGGTACCACCAGAACAGTCTTTCAGGTACTTGCTGCTGTTGTATCATGATAAGCCAGGAAAGAAAGGAAACTTATAACAAGGAAGGACATGAAGGGATCTGGCTGTAACATTTGCAAACCCCCTTGATTTCCTGCACAACTTAAGATAATCCTAGATATGAGAACTATTTTTCTTCCTTTTCTATCTGATTAAACCCTCATAATTTTTTATATTTCCAGAAAAAAATTAATAAATATTAATGCTAATTTTTAAATGATAAAAATCCAAAAAATATCTTATTTTACTTATTTTTCTTCTTCATTTAAAAATTAATAAAAATTAATAACTACCAAGTTCATGACAAATGTTAGCTATGTCATTTTACCTAATTTTAAATCATTCTCTCTCAATAAATCTTTAAGACTAGCAAACTAAAAATAATACCCTTCCTAACCATTCATGAAAAATGCACAAAAATGCATGAAAAACTTATATTGACAATTCTTCTCAGAATATTTTTATTAAAACAATTTTCCCTTAAAATACATGAGCATAATTTAACCAAGGATGTTAGGATACATACCTGGAAAACTACAAAACTTTGCTAAAAGAAATCAAAGAAGATCTAAATAAATGGGAGGATAGTCACGCTCATGGATTGGAAAACCAAATATTGGTAAGATGTCAATACCACCTAAAACAATTTACAGAATCAATGCAATCCCAATCAAAATTCCAATAGCCTACTTTGCAGAAATAGAAAAGCCAATCATCAAATTTATTTGGAAGGGTAAGGGGCCCCCAAGAGCCAAAACTATATTGCAAAAGAAGAAAGAAGTTGGGGGAATAGCACTTCCTGACTTTAAAACTTATTACCAAAAATCACAAAACAAAACTAAAAACAAACAACAACAACAACAAAAAAAACACCTTCCGGGAAGATGGTGGACTAAAAAGACACAGGACTTTCTTCTCTTTCAGAAAACTAGCTAGAGAACAGGCAGAAACAGCCTGGAAAAAATTCTTCTAGGGCTTAGGACACCAGGGGAAGGCTGGACACCTCCCAGAGGAGAAAGGGGCAAAGGAAAAGAATCCTGACAGCAAAACTGTGAATTAAAAACTGCAGCTGCAAATGCCAGCACCCTCCCCCACCCTACAGACACTTCTGAATTCTCAGGCCTTGGAGCTGGTGGATACAGACAAAGGGGGCTCCAGGGATCCATGTCCCCAGGAAAGGGGGGAGAGAGGGACTCAGTTTCTGACCCACAGATTTGGTCTGCTGTGTCCCAGGAGCCTTTCCAGGATGGGTGGGGCTGTACCCTTGTTTGCCCTGGGAGCCTGCAAGGGACTAAAGAGATCCAACCCTCCTAATCTCCATCCCTACTGACAGGGACTGGCTGTTGAAGACACAGAGGGGAGTGGAATTATTTCCTACCCAGGTAAATGAAGGGACTGCCAGCAAAGATTGGAAAACTGCCTCTGAGAAAGTTTTAATTATGAGGCTCTTAGCCTCCAGGCAGGAACCTCTGTCACATTGATCTGGTCTGTGTTGCAGCAAACACACTCCAACTAGGCGTTGAACTGAGAGGGCTGCCAAAGAGTGCCATCTGCTGGCAGGTCAAAGAAATGCCCAAGAGGGAATTAAAAGTAAATAAGTAAAAGAGGCTTTTCCCAGGCTTTACAGCCTCCCTTCCCAAAGCCCTAGAAAGCAGGTCTGCAACCCATTATTGGGCCCAGGGCTCAGATTTGAGCAGCTAGCAGGGACAATCCTAAAGACCCAGAACAGGCTGAACCAAGAATCAAAGAACAGCAGTAACACACAGCCTCCCACCACTAAGACCCTGCAAGAAAGAGAGACATCAGGCATCTGATTTCTCACCACCCTAATCAGATGCCTAGACATCAGCAAGAAATTACAAGCCATACTAAGAAATAGGAAGACATGGCCCAAGGTAAGGAATATATCAAAGCCCCAGAAGAAACACAGGATTTGAGACAACTAATCACCAAAATACACACAAATTCCCAAAATCAAGTTAATAAGTTGTAAGACAATACAGCTAAAGAGATAAAGGACATCAAGAAAACACTGAGTGAGCATAAAGAAAGATTTGAAAACCTGAGTAAAAAAGTAACAGCTAGGTGAGATAAAAAACACAGCAGAGGCATACAACAGTGGACTTGGAATGACAGAAGAAAGAATAAGTGATACAGAAGACAGAACAGCTAAAATTGAAGAAAGAAAAGAACAAAGAGAGAAAAGAATGGAAAAAATAGAGCAGAGGCTCAGAGAGTTCAATGATAAAAGGAAATGCAACAACATACATATCATGGGAGTTCTAGAAGGAGAAGAGACAAGAAAGGAGGAAGAAGAGTATTTGAGGAAATAACAGCTGAAAATTTCCCAACTCTCACAAAAGAAATGAACTTACATGCACAAGAAGCGCAGCATACCCCAATCACACACACACACACAAAATGCAAATAGACGTACCCCAAGACACTACTCAGAATGTCAAACATCAAAGATAAATAGAAAATTCTGAGAGCAGCAAGAGAGAAGCAACCATCACATACAAGGGTCGTGCAGTAAGACTTAGTGAGGATCTCTCATCAGAAACCATGGAGGCGAGAAGATACTGGTATGATATAATACAATTAGGATACTGAAAGAGAAAAAACTGCCAGCCGAGAATCCTTTATCCAGCAAAATTGTCCTTCAAATATGAAGCAAAATTGAAGGAAAAATAGACATCTCTACAATAATAGTTGGAGACTTCAACACACCACCACATCATTACATAGAACAACTAGACAGAAGATCAACAAGGAAACAGAGAACTTGAATAATATGATAAACAAGTTAGACCTAACAGACATATACAGAACACTGCATCCAAACTCAGCGGGTTATACATTCTTCTCAAGTGCCCATGGATCTTTCTCCAGGATAGACCACATGTTAGGTCACAATGCAGCTCTCAATAAATATAAAAAGATTGAAATTATACAAAGCACCTTCTCAGATCATAATGCAATGAAACAAGAAAACAAAAATAGACAAGAAAGAAGTAAACGG
Source organism: Tolypeutes matacus (assembly GCA_026826555.1). Classification (NCBI taxonomy): domain Eukaryota; kingdom Metazoa; phylum Chordata; class Mammalia; order Cingulata; family Chlamyphoridae; genus Tolypeutes; species Tolypeutes matacus. The sequence goes on from JAKSZT010054202.1 coordinate 11,125,570, forward strand.
AGGCTAAACTACACACTCCTAAATAATCAGTGGGTCAAAGAAGACATTGCATATGAAATTAGTAAATATATTGAGATGAATGAAAATGAGGACACAACTTATCAAAAGTTATGGGATACAGCAAAGACTGTCTTGAGAGGGAAATTTATAAACCTAAATGCTTAAATTAAAAAATAAGAAAGAGTTAAAAGATCTAACTGAACAACTGGAGAAACTAGAAAAACAACAGCAAATCATTCCCAAAGTTAGCAGAAGGAAAGAAATAATAAAGACCAGAGCAGAAATAAATGAAGTTAAGAACAACAACAGCAAAAATAATACAGAAAATCAACAAAACCAAAAGCTGGTTTGGTGAGAAGATCAATAAAATTGACAAATCCCTAGCTAGACTAACATAGGAAAAAAAAAAGAATATGCAAATAAATAAAATCAGAAATGAAAGGGGCGAAGTTACAATGGACCCAACAGAAATAAAAAGAAACATAAAAGGATATTATGAGAAAATGTATGCCAACAAACTAGACAACATAGATGAAATGTATGGATTCCTAGAAATGCACAAACAACCTACACTGATGCTACAAGAAATACAAGAACTTAACAAACCAATCACATTTAAAGAGATTGAATCTGTCATCCAAAAATCTTCTAACAAAGAAGATCCAAAAATCTTCAAACAAAGAAAAGTCCAGGAACAGATTATTTCACAGGTGAATTCTACCAAGCATTTTGAAAAGAATTAACACCAATCCTGTTTAAACTCTTCCAAAAAATTGAATAGGAGGAAAAATTAACCAACACATTTTATGAAGTTAACACTACCTTAATACCAAAAGCCAGATAAAGACACTATAAGAAAAGAAAATTACAGGCCAATCTCTCTAATGAACATAGATGCAAAAATTCTAAACAAAATACGTGCAAATGGAATCCAAAAGCATATCAAAAGACTTACACGTCAACCATGTGCGAGTTATGCAAGGGTGGTTCAACATAAGAAAATCAATTAACGTAATACACCACATTAACAAATTAAAAGGAAAAAAACCACACAATCATTTCAATTGATGCAGTAAAGGCATTCGACAAAATCCAGCAACCTTTCTTGATTAAGAACCCTTCAAAAGATAGGAATAGAAGGGAAATTCCTCAATCTGATAAAAGGTATATATAAAAAACCTACAGCCAACATCGTACTCGATGGGGAAAGATTGAAAGCTTTCCCTCTAAGATCGGGAACAAGACAAGGATGCCCACTGTCACCACTATTATTCAACATTGTACTAGAAGTTCTAGCTAGAGTAATTAGACTAGGAAAAAAAAGACATACAAATAAGAAAAGAGGAAGTAAAAGTCTCACTATTCACATATGGCATTATCCTATATTTAGAAAATTCTGAAATGTCTATGGCAAAAGCTACTTGAGCTAATAAATGAGTTCGGCAAAGTGGCAGGATACAAAATCAACATGCAAAAATCAGTAATGTTTCTGTACACTAGTACTAAATCTGAGGAGGTAATCAAGGGGGAAATTCCATTTACAATAGCAACAAAAAGACTCAAATGCCTAGGAATCAATTTAACCAAAGAAGTACAGGACCTATATGCAGAAAACTACAAAACTGCTAAAAGAATCAACGAAGACCTAAACAAATGGAAAGACATTCTGTGTTTATGGATAGGAAGACTAAATATCGTGAAGATGTTAATCCTACCCAAATTGATTTATAGATTCAATGCAATACCAATCAAAATTCCAACAGCCTACTTTATACAGAAATAGAAAAGGCAATTATCAAATTCATTTGGAAGGGAAAGTGCACCTGAATAGCCAAAAGCATTCTGAAAAAGAAGAGTGACATGGAGGAATTTCACTACCTGACCTTGAAACATATTACAAAGCTACAATGGTAAAAACATCATGGTATTGGTGTATGAAGATAGACACATTGATCAAAGGAATAGAACTGAGATTCCAGAAATAAACTCTCATCTCTATGGCCAACTGGTTTTTAACATCTACCAAGTCCATGTTGACGGGACAAAACAGTCTCTTCAACAAATGGTGTTTTATATATCCATAAACAAAAGAATGAAGGAGGTCCCCCATCTCACTCCCTATACAAGGATCAACTCAAAATGAATCAAAGATCTAAATATAAAAGCCAAGACCATAAAACTGCTAGAAGAAAATGTAAGGAAACATATTAAAGACCTTGTGGTAGGTGGTAGTTTCTTGGACTTTATACCCAGAGCACATACAGCAATCAAAAATAGATAAATTTATCTATTTAACAAAATTAAACACTTTTGCACCTCACAGGACTTTGTCAAAAGGGTGAAAAGGCAGCTGACTCAATGGGAGAAAATATTTGGAAATCACATGTCTGTTAAGGATTTAATATCCAAAAAACATGCTAAAACTCAACAATTAAAAGACAAGCGACCCAACTGAAAAATGGACAATAGATTTGAAACGACATTTGTCCAAAGAAGAAATACAAATGGCAAAACAACACATGAAAAAATGTTGAACATCACCAGTGATTAGGAAAATGCAAATCAAAACTACAGTGAGACATCATTTCACACCTAAAAGAACGGCCATTATTAAAAAGACAGAGAACTACAAGTGTTGGAGAGGATGTGGAGAGATAGGAACACTTATTCCCTGTTGGTGGGAATGCAGAATGGTACAGCCACTGTGGAGAACTGTTTGGTAGTTCCTAACAAAGTTGAGTATAGATTTGCCACATGACCCTGTAATACCACTACTGGGTATATACCCAGAAGAACTGAGAGCAGTGACATGAACAGACATCTACATGCAGATGTCCATACCGGTATTATTCATGATTCCCAAAAGATGGAAACAACCCACAAATCCATCAACCGATGATGGATAAACAAACTGTGGTGTATTCATATGATGGAATATTATGCAGCTATAGGAAGAAATGAAGTCATAAAGCATATGGCAACATGGATGAACCTAGAGGACATTATGTTGAGTGAAGCAAGCCAGACACAAAAGGACAAATACTGTATGAATGCGTTACTATGAAGCAAATATATTGTGTAATCTCATAGAGTTAATACTGTGAATATGGTCACCGGAAAACAGAATGAGTTTAGGGAATGGAAAGCTTAGGGTTAACTGTGCAGAGCTGGTAAAAAGGATGTTGTTGATCTTTATAAATGCATAGAAAATGTGGAAGCCCAACATGATGTCTGTAACTAGCAGTACTATTATGTGGATATGAAAGTGGTTTAAATGGAAAGTCTAAGGTCATGTATATTACTAAAAGGAAAGCTAAAAAATATAACATGGAACTGTATAGCAGAGTAAAACCACATGTGAAATATGAATATGGGTAAAATTGCATATATAAGACCATTTTTCTTTGAAGCTGAACCAAATGTATGTTAATACTACAAAATGATAATATCTGACAAAAAAATATTATGCTAAGTGAAAGAAACCAGACACAAGGTACTACAGATTGTATGATTCCATTTATATAAAATATAAATATAAATCAATTTATAAAGATGAAATTAGATTAGTGGTTATGTAAGGCTGGGGAAAGACTGCTAAGGGGTATGGAGCTTTTCTTTTTGGAGTAATGAAATTTTTCAATACTTTTTTGTAGTGATAAATGCACAACATTGTGATTATACTAAAAGCCATTGATCAGAAATTTTGAATAGATTGTATGATATGTGAATATATCTCAATAAAACAGCTTAATAAATAAGTAAATAATTGTGTAAGAATAGCCAGAAATAGCAGCTATGTACAGCAGGGGAAACAGAGAGATTAAAAGGTGAGGAATTTTGCTGTTTGCCTGGTTTTGTTTATTATTATTATTATTAAAATGATGAAAATGCTCTAATAATTATTGAAGTGATGAATGCACAACTATGTGATTATACCAAATACCAGATTGTACACTTTGGATGAAATGTTTTAAAAAAATCTTATTACAAAGCTACAGTGGTCAAAACAGCGTGGTATTGGCACGAGGATAGAAACATAGATGAATGGAATTGAATTGAGAGTTCAGAAATAGACCCTCACATCTATGGCCAATTGATTCTTTTTTTTTTTTTTTTTTAAAGATTTTATTTATTTATTCATTTATCCCCCCCTTGCTGCTTGTGCTCGCTGGGTCAGCTAACCACGCCGTGCGGGCAGGCTTGCCTTCAACCAGGAGGCCCCGGAAACCGAACCCGGGGCCTCCCATATGGTAAACGGGAGCCCCACTGATTGAGCCACAGCCGTTTCCCTGGCCAATTGATTCTTGAAAAGGTTGTTTAGTCCACTCAATCGGGAAAGAATCATCTCTTCAAAAAATGGTGCTGGGACAGCGAGATATTCATAGGCAAAAGAATATCTCACATGATATACAAAAATTAACTCAACATGAATCAAAGAACTAAATATAGACCTAAATGTAAGAACCAGGACTATAAAGAAAATGTAAATAAGTGACTTCAGAACCTTGTTTTATGCATCAGTTTCTTAGTCTTTACACCCAAAGCATAAATAACAAAAGACAAAATAGGTAACAGGGACCCATCAAAATGAAAAACTCTTGTGCATCAGAGGACTTTATCATCAAAGTGAAAAGACAACCTACTCACTGGTAGAAAATATTTGGAAACCACATATCCAATAAGGGATTAATATCCAGATATGTAAAGAAATCCTACAACTCAACAATAAAAAGACGAACAACCCAGTTTAAACATGGGCAAAGGACTGGAATAAATATTTCTCCAAAGAGGATGTACAAATGTTCAAAAAAGCACATGAAATGATGCTCAACATCATGAGCTATTAGAGAAACGCAAACCAGAACCACAATGAGATACCATTTCATGTCCAGTAGAGAGGCTGCTGTTAGAAGAATGGAGGTGTGCAAGTGTAGGGATGGATGTGGAGAGGGGAAACACGTGTTCGTTGCTGGTGGGAATGTAGGGCGGTGCAGCCACTACAGAAGACAGTTTGGCAATTCCTCAGAAAGCTATGCATAGAACTGTCATATGACATGACAATCCCACTGTAGGTATATACCTAAAGGAATTGAAAGCAGAGTCTCAGATACTTGCACACCAATATTCATAGTAGCCATATTCACAATTGCCAAAGGGTGGACGCAACACAAGCATCCATCAAATGATGAGTGGATAAACAAAATGTGGTGCATACACACACACACACACACACACAATGGAATATTATTCAGCAGCGAAAAGGAATGAAGTTTTGATACATGCAACAACATGTATGAACCTTGAAGACATCATGTTGAGTGAAATAAGACAGACACTAAAGGACAAATATTGCATCATCTCACTGCTATGAAACAATAAGAATACGCAAACTCATAGATTCAGAATGTAGAATATAAATTACCACGAAATATAACAAATGTCCCACACTAATGCAAGGTGTTAATAGGGTGGTATATGAGAACTCTATATTTTACATATTTTATGCACACTTTTTCTGTAAAACTAAATTTCTCTACTTAAAAGAGAGAGAGAGAGAGAAGGAAAGAGAATGGCAGCTTCAAAACTGGCCAAGGAGGGTCAGTGGTTTCGATGAAAACCCAGTGAAGCCCTATTTTTAAAATGCTGCATCTTCAATGTTCTTGACCGCCCAGAGCATGATACTGTTTGGGAAAACACAGCTGTTGATAACTCTAAGTTGAAATGTACAGCAGAAAAAGCAGATCCTCACAGCAAAGGGATTTAGCAGTTCTTTAATCTTTCTTCAGTTTATATTAGCCTTTTAATGTTTTCAAAAATAATAGATATTTTCTTCCTAAGAACCCATAGCCCAAGTGTAACCATGAGAAAAACGTCAAACATAAGCTGAATAACATACCCCTGATCAGTACTCTTCAAAACTGTCAGTCCTCTAAGACAAGGAAAGTCTGAGAAACTGTCCCAACCAAGAGTTGCCTAAGGAAACATGGTCACGAAAATGTAATGTGGTACCTGGATGGGGTCCTGGGACAGAAAAGGGATGTTAGGTAAAAACTAAGGCGGTCTGAATGAAATGTAGACTTTAGTTAATCATAGTGTGTGGCTGTTGGTTCATCAGGAAGACATCCGATAGTGAGGTAAGATGTCAACAGTAGGGGCGTTTGGGTATGGCGCACACGGGAACTCTCTGTCCTAGCCTTGCAATTTTTCTGTAAATCCAAAATTCTTCTAAAATAAAAAAGTTTATTAAAAAACAAAAAAGTGAAGCTGGGCAGATTTCATGTACAGGGCATGCGTGGTATGTCATAGCACATACATGGTCATAGATAACATGTCCATTCCTCATATCTGTGTGGTTCCTACTGCAAAAAAAATAAATCGAATTTTAATAAAATCAAAGTTTAACATAGTAGAATACTTTATATACTTTTTATAGTTTTTGTTAAAATAGTGAATTTAATTCACGTTTTAAAACTTAAAGGGAACTACAAAATTTCTTACAAGAGACTAATGACTTAAAAGTTTCAAAAATTGTAAAAGAAATGATATTTGCTAGCTTTCTCTATGGCCAGCATGGGGTGGAAGGAGAACACTGCACCGACTCTGTTTAGCAGTACTTTTTATTTTTAAAAACATATTGAAAGGCAAATATAAGCTGAGTTGAGGGGCTCCCAGTTTTCCTAACCTGTCACTCAAACACTGTGTACTCCTGGACAATGCTGCTGGCCTCCTCAACTACATGCTAATATCCACGTTCCTTCCTAGCTCTTCCTAAAAGGCTTGCTACTTTTAATATGATCTTTTATCTAGGCAGTTGAGCATTTAATAAACTAGAAGCTGTGTCTGTTTAGCCCATGCAGCACACTGTATTCTGTTTTATTATCTCCCAACACATTACAATAGCTAGGTTCCTTGGCCATCCTTGGTGCTTCTGAGACTTAATTTACACTAAATATCCAGTATTGAAATTAATATTCACAACGCAAGCCCTGAAGCTGTTAATTACTACAAATCAAACAAAAGATGGATCACACTGTACTTTCCCAGTTGACCAAGATATATACCAACCTATCATTGTTCTCTGCTAAGAGCCAGGAATTTTTAGATAGCTGAGAGGAGAAAGATGCAGGTGGCCCCTTGGCGAGGAGCCACAGGGTGACTGTATTTCAGGAAAGGCAACCTAATGAAAAGAGGCCAGCGCTGAAGTCTGAAGACATGGCTTCAACATTCTCTCTATGGTTTCAGGCAAATCATACCTTCTTTGGGCCTTGGTTTCCTCATCTGAAAAGAAAGTGTGGTGAAAACGGAAATAAAATGAAGGGGGCTGAGGTCACGGGCACTGAGAGGAATCTACAGTGTATGGCAATTCCTGTCGGTGGGCAGTAGCCAAGGGGGCTGCTGAAATTTGGGTCTGAGTGAAGATGAGAATGATATTCCATCAAAAGAGAGAGGGAAGTGAGAGAGATGATGGCTGGGGGTTTGGGCATGGAACACTTCCCAACACGGATCTATAGAAATTTCCACAATCGGGGAGAAATTGTGAGGAAGGGACTTGACAGCCTGTGCCTCATGCCTCCAGGGAAATTTCCCACAGGACAGCAGGAAGCTGCATCAAAGCATCAGCTCCTCTCACCCTCTAGGGGATCAGGCAACAAAGTTCCTTTCATGGGACCTGCAGAAACAAGCTTCTCAAAGGCCAAAGAAGCCAGGCTGCTTTGAAGCCCTGACTTTTGAACGCTGGTTGAGGCACTTTTATGTAATGCTTCTCACATCCTGTCCAGGTTTAAATTTTTTGTGTATGAAGACCGGGCTTTCACCCAATTCTAAAGCCACTACCTCTAGTTATTGTTTCAGAGCATTGAACGTAACCTCGGGATTTTTGGAGTCAAGACTGCTAGAACTGGCTACATGGTTAAATAGGAAGACTCTGTGTGAAGAATTTACTGCTGTATTTTTTCCCTGCATTTGCTTTTGACACCGTGAGCCTTCCCTAGTCAAGCAAAAGGGTGTGAAACCAACGCTGTCCCAAGCTGGGGTGGCAGAGAGCAGCCAGAAAGCAGAGAGAGCAAATTCTCAGGCTTTAAAGAGGCAGCAGTCTGAGCAGAAGGCAGGAAAACAGGAAGAGTTATTGCTGAGCAAACTCTTCTTCTGCCCCTCCTGGATGTGAAAGAGCTTCTCTGAGGAGGGAGGAAGTGGGTCCACGGAGAAGGAGCTCTCCTGAGCTCCCAGGTCTTCAGACTCAGGGAGGGTGGAAAAAGCAGGCTGGCTCTCTGTGCCCCCAAGAAGGTGAGCTGACAGAAGATCGAGTTCTCCCTATATGGGTATTGCCTTCATGTCAAGGCAGCAAGCACTGGCAACTGCAGGTCAGGTAGAGCTGTGCCACTTTTTTGGATGCCAAAGTGGAGAGGGGCTACACTAAATAATCAGATCAGATGCCAGCACAGGCAATCTCAAAGCCTAGAACCGTGATGCCAACTAAGCCCTGGAGTCAAAAATACCACCCAGGGAAGGAGAGACAGAGAGAGACGGAAAATCCTCATTTTTATTGGCTTTAAAGCCCGACATGATGAGGAAATCACCCGATATAATTGATGATATCAGTGGAATGGGGTCTCAATACAGAAATTAAGTTCAGTTTTGGAAAAATGTAGATAGTTACATTTTTGTTCCTGAATTTGGGCCTAAAAGTAGAATATGCAGGAAACTGATGTGGCTCAAGTGATTGGGTTCCTGTCTACCATATTAGGAGGTCCAGGGTTCGATTCCCGGGGCCTCCTGGTTAAGGCAAACTGGCCTGTGTGGAGAGCTGGTGCAGTAAGATGACGCAGCAAGAAGAGATACAGAGGAGAGACAACAAGAGATGCAGCAGACCAGGGAGCTGAGGTGGCACAAGAGACTGAACACCTCTCTCCCACTCTAGAAGGTCCCAGGATCGGTTCCTGGTACCACCTAAAGAGAAGACAAGCAGACACAGAAGAACACACAGAGAGCAGACAGTGAGTGCAAAACAATGAGGCAGGGGTGGGGGAATAAATAAATCTTAAAAAAAAGTGGAATATGCTTTTGGTCTAGTTCAGGGCTTCTTAACATAGGGGTCCCTGAGCTTGAACTGAAATTGAAAAAAAAACATTACTCTTGTGGGGACGTGTCGGTGCGGGTGAGATATATTTATTAAATAATACGCAGTATAGTATGGACTTAGGAAGGGGTCCGTGGTTTTCACCTGACTGGCAGAGGGCTCCGTGGAACAGAAAAGGCTAGTTCACAGAACCTAACTCTTTTTCCACTGACTCGATTATTTCTTATGCTACACTATAATCACTGACCAAATTACATTGGTGTCCCTTTATTCCTATCAGAGGGATTTTTCTTCCTATACAAGTCAATGCTATTGATGAAGTCCAGAGTTCTTTAACAATAATATTGTGGTGTACGAAACACACACTGTTTACTGCTGTGGATGTAAAGTCTAATCAAACTAAACAGAGCAGAAAGAGAAGATGGGAGTCCCCATCACCTCCATTCAATGATCTGGACAAGATAATGACTGCTCTCATTAAAGAAAAATTTATCCCAGATGTGTTTAAAAAAAAAAAAAAGGCAAAATGATGACTGCTTGATTCTCTGACATCAAGCTAGCGCATTCTCTAATACCCCTACCTGATCCTAATCTAACACTCTGGGCGCATGTCAGAGCTTATTTAACTAACAATCCACACTGATAAAGGTGCAGGCAGTTTACAATCCCATAGCATGAAACGTTAACCTGCAGGAATTGATATACTGGTAGGATTTTATAGTGTAACCGAGAAGTTAATCACAAAAATGATATGGTTTTATTGCCCTATAGAAGTTTCACCAGTCATATACCTAATTTAGCAATTTCATTTCAGCTTTTCCTTCTTGCCTACCTGCTCTTCAAACGCTCTTGGAACCAGCTGGGTTAAATAACTCATTTTATCTGAATAACTTTAAGAATTGTGCTATTTATTGCCTTACCATACAATTGAAAAAACAATCAGTGATTAGATAAAAAAACGTATATATATATATATATATATATATATAATTGACACTCAATTGAAAATATCCTAAATAATCTGGGGATCCACAGCGAGGAGTTTCATTTAAGAATGGACAAGGGCTCAGCTGTACCGGAGGGCAGGGAGGTGGCCCAGCTGGGAGAAGAGAAATGCCTCTTGCTTTCAGGAGACTGGAAGCCTGCAACAGCCATTTAGAGGATGGCTTAGCCCCAGCCTGAGCTGGTTATTTCTTCATTGTTCTTGAAGAAATGGAATAAGCAGAAGTTTAATGACCAATTCAACGACTAAGGAGAGATGCTAACAGTGAGTTAATAAATCACCCATTTGGGGTAAATGTACTCTGGGGTCCTAAAGAGTTAAACTACTCCCCAAACAGGGGCCAACGCCTGGATAAATCCTGGCTGTGACATTTCTGGAAAGGCAGGCGGCATATGCAGGCTGGATGCCCGAACGTATGAAACAGCGTGGGTCATGTGCAAGGGACTGTGCACAAACCCAGGTCCTGGATGTCTAGCTTTCGCCTTAATGCTGGCTCCCCTGTCACCGTGTTCAGGACCCAGCTAGGATTACTGTGCTGGCAAACCAATTCAAATGGTAGTTGTAAATATTCTGAAACTTTTAAATGCCATAAATATCATTAATAATGGCAGTTTCCATTTAGCCTTTGCCCCAGGGCAGGAACCCCGAGGGCAACGTGGCGAGTGGGCTGTTGAACAACTGATTTGCAGTTTGCACTTGGGTTTGGATTGGGACAGCCAATAGCTTTTCCAAGACTCATTATCTCTTTCACAAGACAGGAAGAAAATCTAGATCTCCAGGCAGCATCCTCCTGGGACCTGATACACACTTCTTCAAGGCATCCCTCGGCATGAAGAATTAGGAAGCAAATCATAATTGGATGCAAATATTCTCACTGACCTGATTTTGTGATAATCAGGGTAGGTTAAACATTCGCTATATATTAGAAACCATGCATGTGTCCCCAGACCTAGTTTTTCTCCCTTGGTCTGGTTTTTCGAATGCTGGTGATAAACCAAGCCTGATTTATTATATGACCATCCTGTATGGGAAAAGACTGTAACTTTGGGTATCTTTGGTCAACCTTAAAGAGATATAGCAGGGGGACAGATGTGGCTCAAATGGATAGGCGTCCATCTCCCATATGGAGGTACCTGGGTTTGATCCCCGGGACCTCCCAGTAAAAATAAAAAGAGAAAAATATAGAAGACGCATGGGCTACCAGGTCCCACACGCGGGTGAGCCACCAGGCTCCACAAGCCACGCAGCAAGATGATGACGAAACAGGAGAGTGACACAAGGGAGAGCCAAGATGAGACGTGCCAAAAAACCAGGAACTAAGGTGGTGCAGGCGGTAGGACGCCTCTTTCCCACATCAGAAGTTTCAAGGATCGAATCCCAGTGAAGACAGGAGAAGGATGAGAAGAGAGGGCAGGAAATGGACACAGAAAGTTGCCCAGCGAATGGACACAGAAACAGCAAAACTGGGAGGGGGGCATAAAAATGGATAAAAGTAAATAAATAAATAAATAATGTATTTATTTATATAAACAAAAATGTATAGGGAGGAAGATACGGACTATAGTTAGTAGTAATACTTTGACGATGCTCTTTCATGATTTGTTAACAAATGTTTCACAACAATGCAGGGTGTTTGTGTGGCGGAGTGATGTATAGGAGCCCTGTATGATGCTATGCATGTTTGTTTTGCAAGATCACGATGTTTACTGAACACTTATGTTTATGTATGTTCCTGTATGAATGATATACTTCAATAAAAAGTTTAAAAAAAAATCATAATTGGCCCAGGAAATCCAGTGTCTCCTACCCCTTCCCCAATCTGAAGTCTAATTTTAAAAGCCATTGTTTTCCCACGGTTCCAGATTACTTATGCAGCTATACTCAATAGCAAGGATAAACAAGGGTTTACAAAGTGGTGGGTTTACAGCAGTTACTCAATTAAGAAGTTTTTGAGGGGCTGAACTAAGAGGAGATACTCAAGATATATGCACGGCCATGTAGGTCAAATTGCATGATATAAACCAGTATTAAAAGAGTTTTGATTAAAATCTGGTGAGTAAATTTTTATATGCTAAAAATTGCTATTCAATAAAATAAGAAAAGGCATACATTCAAAAGCATTTTGGCTATTGTGAAAATTAATATTAAGTCCTTTAAGTCAATAACTAACTTGAAAGGAAGCTGTTGAAGGACAGTACAGTGCTTCCGTGTATTATATATTAGTTGTGCTCTCTAGAATATTTGGATGAAGCACTGACTACTTTTAGATCTGACCTTTACAAATAAAAGACACATGTGAAAACAGATTCTCAGTCATCTAGTAAGAAAACATAATTAAGAGCCCAGAAATCATGAAATGACTATCTCTATTCAAAATGCAGATCACAAGAAGTTCTAAATACTCAGTGTCTGGGTGTCAGGTGTTATCTAAATGAAAAACTGAGCAAAGGAGCTATCTTTAGGTTTTTGTTTATATGGGTAGGAAAAATGTGTTAATCCGGTAAAATTAGGGCATACTCTCAGTTGACATTACATATGCATTCTAAAAATGTTTAAAATATTTGACCAATGCTAATAGTGTCCAAAATATTAAAGTGAACTCCACATACTTAACAAGGAGTATATTTCCTATATATGAATCTATTTTTACAGAGGTACTGGGGATTGAACCCCTAAACTCCTATGTGGGAGGCAGGTGCTCAACCACTGAGTTACATTCACTACCCCCCTATATTTTGTTTTGATATAATTTAATTTCCACAAATATATACCATCTCTCCTACCTCAAAAGGAGACTATTTCTATTTTACCTATGACTCGCCCTAGAGTATTTTTACATTCAAAATACTCAGATAATATCCAGCTGTTTGGTTAATTAATTTGACTCTATAGACCATAGGCTTCATAAATAATAATACCAATTATTATTATTATTATTATGCAGTACTGGGGATTGAACCCAGGACTTCGTACATGCGAAGCAGGAGCTCATCCATTGTGCTTTACCCGCTCCACTCATAAATTATTTTTAAAGAACTGAGTTTCCCAAGGTACCGGCACTTTTGCAGCATAATTTTATATAGTGAGTACGATGGGTGTGAAATAGCAAAGCAGAAAGTTCTTTCTTTTCAATTTTCCTTTCTTTCTATTGATTAAATCAAGGGTGAAGTTTCATTGTGATACAAGTACATCTTTTCCTCTCTCAAATATTAGCTAGTCCTCTTTTTTAACAAAGACAACAGACCTCAGGATAAGCAGACAACAATACGTACTTAGAATTTATTAATATTGTCTTGCATACATTTGTATTTATTTGTATAATTGCCATCTATTTATAGCAAGTGATACTATATTAGTTTCCTACACATAGCAATAATATAAACTTAAGTTGACGATATGGGTCAATTTAAAGAAAAATCATAGTACAGATGGTACTCAGATACGGATAAATTTGTCTGATGGTAATCCACAGGTGACTAAAGTTACAGAAATTCACCTAAAATAATTAATCTGTTAAAAATGTCCATTCATTCTTTGATTCCATGTTACCTAATTTTAATATTTTCATCATACAGTAGAGGAATTCCTAAATTTTCACTTCTGTTGGCAAGGAACTACAGCCTATTATTTAACCCAAAAAGTATATATAAAATAAATGATTTATTCAATATAGTTAGTGTTAAAAAGAATGAGGGGACTTTTAAGAGTTAACCTGAAATATTTTCATGGTTATTTGTACTGTGGGAGTTTGGAGATGGCGTCATTAAATACTGATGTGTCTCCACAATATGAACCTGGAAGTCTCTATCTTAGCAGAACCACGGAGGCAATACTGTATCTTATTATGATCACTCAACACTATAAAACAGCAGTCCTCGCCCTTTATTCTGCCACAGTACATGGCAAATGATGCTCAGATACTAGATATATTCCCGACGGCATAGCCAGATTTTGACAGAATTCACCCCTCCCAGCCAATTTTTTTCCTGAACATATAGACAATGCAGGGCTGGAGCTGTTGGTTGTGCACCATTTTTAGCATGTTCCTTCCCACCCAAGAAAGCAAAATCAAATGTTAAGGAAATGAAAACACACTATTACAACCCGCTTATTTTTTTTTAATAAAGCAACCCGACATTTCAGTGGCTGGCCTATTTTTAGTAACGGATACTTGAGGTATGACGCACACTGATCAGACCGACAGCGTCTCATGACACCTTGGTCCAAACTCTCTTCCCATTGCCGGAGAGCTGTACCAGTGTCGACCTTTTAATGCTCTCAGTTAGGCCACTGATACAGAGGAATGAAGCACAACTAGCAGATAAGATGACCCGAGAGAACGGGGCTTGTACCAGTTGTTTGTGACTTGATAAAGCAACCGATAGTCCAAATTTACTTGGAACCCTTTTCTAATACGCAGAAAAACAATTTTTTAAAAAGATGGAAAAAATAAAGGTCTAATTTTTTGACTCAAAGGTAGAATAACCCATAGGTAGTAACCTATATTTTCTCATCTGCATTGATATGTTTGCCAATACTAGTAGAAACTATTAGCCCCTTTTATGGGTAAACTTTACCCTCCGCTGACAATACTTAAAATGCTATAGCATATTCTATTTCAAATTTTTTAAATGTACGAATTTGAAAATCCTTTAATGTTGGATGGCAAACAAATTGTCGGTATAATGAGTATAATATATTACATGTAAACTGTGCTATAATGTAAATTATTTGGTTAAAGGTCCAGAGAGCTGATCAATTTCACAAACATAAACTGGACTAACTCAATATGCCCTTTAGGAAAAAGAACTCCTATAATGAATTACAACAGAACTGTGGATTGCTTACACATATATGTGTTCTGCTCTTGCTATTATAAAACCAATCAACAAAAATCATTTTACCTTTATGATTATACTATAAGCTTACCTTATGACAAAATAACAGGAGTAGAGCATGATCAACATGATAGTTTTGGACACCTTAATAACAAAAACATCTCTTTTTTTTTTTTTTTTGCATCTATGGACTGATGATGTAAATGGTCCAAAACTGTCAATAGCTCTTCTAAAGCAAATTTAATAAACATGGAGACATGTACTAATATTACAGTAAATCATTTCACATCGCTTATGTTCACTATGCGTATAAACTCTACAAAAGAATGTGAATTAAGGGAGCCAAAATGAAAATAGCATTAAACAATAATTCCAGATTAACCAAAGTAGTAAAACAGAATCTTATGCTCAAGAGTCATACACTCAGACACAGATTAAAAGCACAATCATTAAACATTTCTCTGAATTGTCCAGGTTTAGCCCGTACTTTTACTATTACTGTTGGACCTTGGTCCTCTTTAACAGAAATTGGAAACAGATCAATGCATTCTTTTCTTCTGAAACCATTATTCTAAATTTTTAAATTTTAATGATCCATATTTTTCAAATTACCAGAGACACAGTGTAATGTAGGTTTAATCGAATGCAAATAGAAATAACTAAAAGGAGCTATCTTTGTCAGAGTAAAAGAGGTAGAAAAACGGTATCATTGGGAGTGTAGAGTTTACAGAAACATCTCCGTGAAACAGTTACTATTTTTTGCTCCTAGGTATGCACTTGAAGCAACAATAACTCAACTGGTCAACCTTCTCACCAAGGCAGGAATGCCAATTTTGGAAAAACAGCGTATAATATTTTCAACCAAAGAAAGCATTTTGAAACCGTCAAAGTGCCAGACGAATAAGGGTGGATACAGAACACAGAATGCTCCGGCTGTTTGTATTAAAACGATCTCCCAAGCACCGTTCAGACATTTCAGGCCCAACTATAACCCTGTGGTTCGCCCATTGGGAGGTCGACGGCAGCGTGACCTAGTAAGTACTACCATGGTCTCTGAGATTGCGAAGAATCACAGTGGAAAGGCTATGGGACTGCCACCCTGTCACTAGCTGGGCCTCTAGCTCCTTAACGTGGGACCTGAGCATGAGAGGCGGCACTTTCAGAAGCAGGTCAAGAGGCAGCAAAGCTGAAGAAATAAAAGGGGGAAAGATATGAAACGGCAACATAAATTACATTGCATTTCAGTGAGGTTAGGTATGATTTTATTGTTGCCAGCACTAAATTACCTGGTCTTGGTCTTGATCCTATTCCACCGGAGAAGTCCCTGAAAAACAGAAAGTAGAGGAGATTGGAGTGACCTACTCAACTCTGATCTGACAAGCTTTTACAAAAAACCTACACTCTTCTGTCTTCTACATTACAGAAGTAAATAAAGGTTAGTAGCCCTCAAGACTCTCTCAAGAGTTTAATAAAGAGGAAGCTAAACACATTCCAACCCAGAGTAGAATTGACAATCTACGGTAAATGGAAGAACCTCACCACAATTGTTTACAGGCTCTAAGTATGATTTAGGAACCTAAATCTTAGTGCTTTGAATGATTTCCTTGTTACATTTAAAATGAGAAATAATTGTTTTTGTATTAAAAAGAGAAATGGCATTCAAACATTTAAATACAGTATTTTTGCTTTGGTCCTGCTGTCTGAAAAAGAAACTTTAACTCTTCCTGTGAAATGAGATGATTTTTGCATTTAAGAGGATTATATTTTTCCTAAAGCTTCCAGTGTTGCTTGCCCTGCTCTAAAATTCTGGTTTCTCTGATCATTTTGCATATAGGTCTCAGCATTGGGAAGATTGCCATATACCACCCTGTGGACAGCCATAAATAACCTTCAACTTTCTTTTTCCACTGAGATGTAGAGTCCATTTCTTTATAGTTTTGAGGAATTAGATATGAAACATCCATGCCCTGATAAGTTATAAGAATCATACTTCAGTTTAATATAATCCAAGAAAAATGTATTTTACATCTACTATATATAAGGCCATGGGAGGTATTTGCCTGGTGGGACGGAATATAGGGATTCAAATACAAATAAACATTAATAATTCTCTTGCCCAACCCTTTTATTTTTAATTATAGAATTTTCCATATATACGTGCAACTCATACTTAGGTTATTAAGCATAACAAAACTGGCATTCATTTACCCGCCACTCCACTTAAGAACTAGAATAAAAACAAAACCTTCCCATCCAATTTCCTTCTTTCTCCCTTTCTCTTTCCCCCTTGCTGCCTATCAAGTCAGTTCTCTCTTGACCCATTTTTTTCCCCAGACCCATTCCCAGCCCAAGTTTACAGAGTCTTCAAAAGTAGATGAAGGGAAGCAGACGTGGCTCAAGCAGTTGGGCACCCACCTACCACATGGGAGGTCCTGGGTTCGGTTTAAAGAAGACGAGAAAGACAGCGAGCTGACGCGACAGGCTGGTGCGGTGAGCTGACGCAACAAGACTACACAACAAAGAGCCACAGCAAGGAAAACACACAATGAGAGACACAACAAGCAGGGGGCAGAGGTGGCTCAAGCCATTGGGCACCTCCCTCCCACATGGGAAGTCTCAGGTCCGGTTCCTGGTGCCTTCTAAAAAAAAAGAAGACAAGCACACAATGAAGAGACACAGAGAACAGACAGCAAGTGCAAACAAGGGGTGGGGGGGGAGGGGTAAATAAAATAAATCTTAAAAAAAAAAAAAAAGTAGATGAGGTTGGAATGCCTTGTACACTCTCCGTAGCCCTGAAACGAGGGGCATGTTGAAAAACAAGAAAAAAGCTGGCCCCTGGCCTCTACCCTCAGAAAGATCAGAGGGGCATAATCCTGACAGTGCCCAAGCCCGGACCTGCTCCAGCTCCTTGTGTACTTGCACATAGGCCGTTCCCCAGCAGATGCTTTCCAAACAACCTTATCCCTCAGCTCTCTAGACGAGACCTGAGCTGTCCAATAGAAATACAATGCTGGACACGAAATTTTCTGGAGGCCACGTTTTTTAAAAGAAGCAAAAAGAAAAAGGTAAAATTAATTTTAATGATGTATTTGACTCAGCCAATGTATCCAAAATATTATCATTTCAATATTGTATAAAACATAAAAATATAAAAATGATTTGGACATTGCTATATTCGGTTTTAAATGTTAATATTTAAAATCTAGTACTATTAAATCATTGGAAATATTCATTTTAATTACAAGTTTCAACTTAATTATAATTACACTAAAATTTTCATTATTGTCAATGGAGTATTGAATGGAATTTAAAATTTGGTTCCTCAGGAAGAAAGCAAAAAACAAACAAAATAAATAAAACTCATTTCCTCAATCACACTCGCCACACGTCAACAGCTCACAGCCACAGGAGCCAGTGGCTACCATATTGGATGGTGCAGTCCAGAACCCTCCTGAGAAGGCACTGGTCATTGCTTTCACACATACGGTCATGCCCTGTAGCTGCTAAACCTGCAAGACTTAGGGACCTCAAATCGTAAAAGGTGACTAATGAAAATGTCATTTGTGGAAAACTTTCATTCAAAGTTTAAGGGTATCCTGAGGAGCTGAGAGCCACTTGTGTGAGAGAGCTAATTAACACGAGTTAATTAGATGACCATTCCAGCTATCCTGAAGAATCCAACATGTCAAGCATTTTTCTGTATTAAAAAATATTATGCGTAGCATGTGCTAATTGTGAACGTAAAACAGACCACCCTGGCAGCCAATTTTCCTACTCCTTTAAATAACTGTAAATTCCTCTTTAAGAAACTTCAGGAGGTCTTAAAAATAACCATCACGTTCATTCATTTATGCAACATCTATTTATTAAGTGCCCACTATATGTAGGGACTCTGCTAGTTACTGCAGGTCAAGTGGTGAGAAGAGACAGTCCCTATGGTCTTGGAACTTACAAGATTGCACAGGTATAGCAGAAAAAGTTTTCATTTCTCTGAAAATTTTATCACTATTCACAGCAAAATACAGTTATCTGAAATTTCATAATAGAACAGACTCATTGCAAATAGAAGTGATGACATTTCACTATACATCTTTGGGTCCACAGATGGACAAAAGATTAAAATTATGCAGAGGCCAGAGGGAAGTCTGCCTTTAGATTAAACCACCGTGAATGCTTTTGTCCAATAGAACATTAGGGCAACAGAGGACTGGAAAATACACAGAAGTGATTTAACACAAGAAGAGAACATTCCAGAAATGCTTTCCATGAAAAGGCTTAACATATTGAAGCTTGTCTACTCTTAAAGTTGTGAAACGGGCTGACTAAAACAGAATTTCAGAGAAAGGAAAGGTTGAAAGGATTCTGAAAGGTCATGACTTCCAATTGTCTTCAGATCTGGTGCAATCTCATCTGGATCTCATAAGTGGAAAAAGAAACTAAAGTGCTGAAAACGAGTGAGTGTTAGCCTACAACTTCCACCCCAAACCACCAACAGGTAAGCTGGAAAATGAAGGTCATTAACTTTGCAAAATTTTTAAACCAACTTTTCCCTGAATTAATTCAAGCTTGGGGTGAATTATTTGGATAATTATTTTGTCAGGAGAGCTCCTGACCACAAAGGTGATGAAACTCTGGATTTTTACTGCTTGTATCAATTTTTAAAAATATATCTCTGAACCAAGGAAATATTTTCACATAAAAATTCACCACATAATTTAATTGTGAATAGTGACCAATACTATTTGATGTTGATAAAAAGAAAGATTTAGCTTCATGAAGTGAGAGGCTTGTCTCATAATATTAAGATTATATAATATACATATATATATATGTATATATATATATATATATATATATATTTTTTTTTTAGGAGGTAGCAGGGAATGAACCTAGGACCTCATACATGGAAAGCAGGCTGGCGCTCAACCACTGAGCTAACATCTGCTCTCCAAGGAGAGCTGGTTTTTTGGTTTGTTTGTTTTGTTTTTAGGCGGTATCATATTTCGAACCCAGGACCTTGTACATGGGAAAAGGAGGTGTTCAACCACTTGAGCTACATCCGCTCCCTAAGATAATGCTTTCTGATGCTACTGCACCCACATCATCTGCGTTAACTAGCATCTCACAGCCGGAAGTCTTTAAGTATGAATAAGCAATATTATATAGGGTTGAGTTCTTATATTCAATACAGGTTTTTCTTCTATCTATAATTTTATACAATGAATAAAATGGCAGGAAAGTGGGACAATGCTCCTGTGACTCTCCACTTATACCCCAATAACAGCAAGAAATAAATGAGCAATAAACCAGGAAAGCCTAAGGGGGATGGATGTGGCGTAAATGGTTGGGTGTCTGTCTCCCATATGGAGGGACCTGGGTTCGATACCTGGGACCTCCCGGTGGAAAAAAAAAAAATAGAAAACCAGGAAAATCTAGAACTGCCACAAAGAAGGAATAAAGTGATCTCACTGACAACACATTTTTTTTTTTTTTTCATGATTGCTGGATTGTGACATTGGCAGGCTGATTCTGGCAAATATTGATCAAGCAGTATTTATTCAAATTAAGTAAAACTAGCTACTGCTTATGAAAAAGAGATGAAGGGAGAATAGCCATAAATAAAAATAAAAGAGAACTTATGCTAAAAGGAGGCAGGATCTGCAGATCCTGAGATTCTACAAGGGACTGTCTGATCACATCTGTGATGCTGGATGGACACAAACATCCACAACCATCTGTATATACAAAGACTAGAGTCAAGCAAACACCTTGAGATACAATATGCATGCAATAATTTGTCAAAGAAGTTGTGAACCACAGGTATTTCTGACACCATAAACCGGCCTGGCAACTATACCCCGTTTCCTTGGCAACAGGATACAAGCAGGCATGAAGAAATCCTGTTGCCTGAGTAACAGGATATTAAATTTTAAAAACATATAAAAAAAAAAATTGAGCTTTAAGCTGTGACTATAGCATATGCTACAGATTCCAGCCTGTAGATGAGATTCCAGTCTTATTACAGTGAGAGGTATAGAATTTACAGGAAAATAACAGTCGTTCATCTAGTAATTAACAAGCATTTGTGGACTGGCAACTATCTGAATACAACGTGCCGTAGGGAATGCAAATATGGAGCAGACATCACCTGGCACTTGCCTGCTACACAGTGATAAATATCTATCAACTGAATAAATGGATGAATGAATGTTCTTAAGAAGGACATAGTACAATCACTAAAGTTCAGTAGAGTCTAAATGTACGTGCTGGTTAAAGAGGCTGAAACCATTAACAGGGAAGCACATTAGAACATCTTAAATATAAAGGTTAATATATTTATAAGTTGAAATAAAATGCTGGATTAGAACTGTCAATATACATACTGAGTAAGCCAATAAAACCCAGATAGAAACTAGTAAAGGTCAAGCCCGTTCTTAATTCCTTCTTAGCAAGTAGTAATGGAGGCAGGAAACTTTAGATGAAATTTCAAAACGATTAAAGTTGAAAATTTCAAAGAAAGATGTAATTAATGAAATTTGTGGTTTTTTACTTTGTGAAAAGTTTAATTCCATTTTCCTTTTACTCTTTATGGTTTCAGAGATGCACACAAAATATGAGAAAAGATGATTCCCACAAACACTATTCTTTGCTTCAATGGCTTTCAATATCCACCTGGAGTTCAAATCTCTCACACTGTACAAGAAACAATCTGTAAAACAGTTTGGCAGTTTCTTAAAATAGTTAAGCATACACCTACTATATGATCCAGCAGTTTCACTCCTAGGCACTTACTCAAGATTTTTAAAAATGCATATATCCATATAAAACCTTGTATATAAATGTTCATAGCAGCTTTATTTGTAATAACCAGATGCTGGAAACAAACCACATGCTCATCAACAGGTGAATAGGTAAACAAACTGTGTTACGTCCACAAAATAGAATATTGATCAGCAATTAAAAGGAATAAATTATTGATACACAAAAATAACATATAAAAGGGTCTCAAAATAAGTATGCTGAGTGAAAGAAGCCGGACAAATATGAGTATGCAATATATAGTTCCATTTATATGAAATTCTAGAAAATGTAAACTAATACATAGTGCAGAAAGAAAATCACTGATTGCCTGGGTAGGGGAATGAGGCACAGGTGCACAGGGCACAAAGGAACACAAAGAAACTTTTGGATACAAGTTTTCATGCTCTTGATTATGGTTTCACAGGTGATATAGATATTCAAAACTTACCAAATTGCACACTTTAATTATGAACATTTTCTTGTGCCAACCATACCTTACCAAAGCTGTTAGAAAACAAATTCTGACATCCTCATTGAAGAAAAGTTAACATCATGTGATCTGTGTGCATTCATTAAAAGCAATATATAAAATATATACCATTAATTTTCATCTGCCTTTTGTTCCTTACTAAATGGAGCTTAAATGAAAGTCAGATCTGGCCATCTCATCTCACCTAGTTATCTCCTATATCTTTAGGAGACTTAACTAATTAGCCCTCAGTAGAGTTTAAGTGCTAACCGCACATGGACCATTCAGACTCAGAAACATTTGTATATATAATTGGTTCCAAGTGACACTCCTATTCATGACTCTCCACTTACATGCAAAGAACTGAGATATAAAAATTTAATCCTTATTCTAATAAATCAAAAGCCAATTAAAACAAATTATGTTGACCAGTTGACCAAGATGGTGGCATAAGATGCTCCAGAGTGTCACTCCCCCACATAATCTTTGAACAACTGAAAAAAACTGGACAGCTATCTTCCTCAAAATTCCATAAAAATGTTAAAGGGCCGCAGACACCAGGTGAGGCCAAATCAAGGCAATGCAGCTTTAAAAATGTATGAGAAGGAGCACGTGTGGCTCAAGCAGTTGAGTGCCCACCTCCCACATGGGAGGTTCAGGGTTCAGTTTCCAGTACCTCCTAAAGAAAACAAACAAACAAACAAACAAACAAGCAGACAATGAGCAAAAACAATGAGCAGACAATGCGCAAACAATGAGCAGACAGATGAGAAAGCCAACTCAGGGGAGCCGATACGGCTCAGTGATTGAATGCCAGCCTCCCACATACATGGTCCTGGGTTCAATGCCCAGTCCTGGTAGCTCAAAAAAAAAAAAAAAAAAAAAAATGTGTGAAAAGCATGTAGCACCTTTGCTGATCCCTCCCACTGCACCTGCCTGACCTAAGAAGGAACCAGTCTGTGCCCCATTATGTGTTTCTGGTCCTGTTCAGGAAGGAGCAAAGTAACCCCTATGTGTACAATGTGAAGCCTGTGTGTCCATGCCAACATAAGCGGTTGCAGTCTGAAACACTGAACCAGGAAACTCATCTGGCTGGCCCTCCCAGAACTTGCCCTGCAGGAGGAATAAGCTTACAGATAGCTAAAGTGTGTAAGAAACAATTAAGTCAAAGTGGCCTGGGGCAATAGATTACCTGCTTTAAATCATACAATGGAGCACACTGGAGGAGGAGAAAGTCTATTTCACAGGGAGAAAAAGGGCATTCAAATTCCTGTCAATGAACAAACAAAAATAAAAAACTTAAAAAGAAAAGAAAAAAGAAAAATAGCTAGAGGACAAGCAGAAACAGCCCCGAAAAAGATCTTCTAGGGTTTAGGACAGCAGGTGAAGGCTGCACACCACCCAGAGGAGAGAGGGACAGAAGAGGGAAATCGCGACAACAGAACATTGAGTTGGAAGTAGCAGCTTCTGCTGCTGCCGGCACCCTCCCCGACACTCTTCAGAATTCTCAGGCCTCTGGGCCTGCAACCTCAGACAAAGGGGGCTCCAGGGATCTACCACTCCCGGAAAGGGGAGAGAGAGGGACACAGCCTTAGGCTGACTCAGGTTCTGACTTGAAATTTGGGCTGAGGAGCCCCACGGACCCTTCCACATGGCGGTTTGCCCTGGGAGCCTGGAAACGACCCTTCCACACGGCAGTTTGCCCTGGGAGCCTAGGAAGGACTGGAGAAATCTGACTCTCACAACCTCCCTCTCTTCTAGCCTGGACTAATTGTTGAGGACTCCACGGGAGAAGGGAGAGAGAGCCTGGGGCTGACCCTGCTTTGGACTCCCAGGTTTAATTGGTCTGCCCTGTCCCGAGAGCGCTTCCAGGCTGGGTGGGGCTGCACCATTGTTTGCCTTGGAGCCTGCAAGGGGCTAAAGATATACAAACCTCCCAATCTCCTCCTCTACTAACAGGGACTGATTGTAGAGGATTCAGAAGGGAGTGGAAATATTTCCTAGCTGGGAAAAGGAGGGCGCTAAGAGAGAAGTCTGGAGAACTGTCTCAGAAAGTTTGAATCACAGGGCTCCTAGCCCCCAGACAGGAAGCTCTATCACATTGATCTGGCCTGTGTCACAACAAATACGCTCCGACCAGGCATTGAATAGAGAACTGCCAAGGAGCGCCATCTCCTGGCAGACCAAGGAAGTGCACATAAGAAAATTAATAAGTAAGAGAGGCTTTTCCTGGCCTCTATAGCCTCCCTGCCCAAGGCCCTAGGAAACGACTCTACAACCAATTACTGGGTCCAGTGCCCAGTTTTGAACAACCAGCAAAACAATCCTAACAATCAAGGTTGAGCCAAAAATCAAAAAGTGCTGGTAACTCACAGCCTCCTGCCACTAAAACCCCATAAAAGAGAAAGAGATAGAGCATCTAAGTAAAATACAAACTAAACAGATGCCTAAGCACCAGCAAAAGAGTACGAGCCATACTAAGAAAATAGAAGATATGGCCCAAGAAAAGGAATACAGCAAACTCCCAGAAGAGATGCAGAATCTGTGAGAACTAATCAGTGAGATGAGCACAAATTTCCAAAATCAAATTAATGAGATGAAAGAGAATACAGTTAAAGAGATCGATGACATCAAGAAGTCATTGAGCGAATGCAAAGAAGAATTTGAAACACTGAACAGAAAAGTAACGGAGTTCAGTGGAATAAAAGACACAATAGGTGAAGTCAAAAATACATTTACAGATAAAAGAATGGAAAAAATTGAGCAGGGTCTCAGAGAGTTGAATGACAACACAAAATGCAAGAACATATGTGTCATGGGAGTTCCAGAATGCGAAGAGAAAGGAAAAGGGGCAGAAAGAGTATTTGAGGAAATAATAGCTGAAAATTTCCCAACTCTCACGAAAGAAATGAACTTCCATACCCAAATAAGAATAAATCCAAATAGACCTACACCAAGACACATATTATTCAGAATGTCAAATGTAAAAGATAAACAGAAAATTCTCATAGCAGCAAGAGAGAAGCAAACAATCACATACAAAGGACGTCCAGTAAGACTTTGTGCAGATTTCTCTTCAGAAACCATGGAGGCAAGAAGACAGTGGTATGATACAATTAGGAAACTGAAGAGAAAAACTGCCAGCCGAGAATTCTTTACCCAGCAAAACTGTCCTTCAAATATGAAGGTGAATATAAAGTATTCACAAACAAACAGAAACTAAGAGAGTTTGCAAAAAAGAATCCACCTTTGCAGTAAATATTAAAGGAAGCCTTAGAACCTGAAAGAAGAAGACAGGAGAGAGAGGCTTGGAGGAGAGTATAGAAGAAAGAAAAGCAGAAAGGATAACCAAAAAGAGTAAAAAGAGAGACAAAAATAAGATGACATGTGAAAACCAAAGAATAAAATGGAGGAAATAAATAGTGCATTTTCAGTAATATCATTGAATGTGAATGGATTAAATTCCCCAATCAAAAGATACAGGCTGACAGAATGGATAAAAAAACATGAGCCATCCATATGCTGCTTACAAGAAACTCACCTCAGACCCAGGGATACAAGCCGGCTGAAAGTAAAAGGTTGGAAAAAGATACTCCACGCGAATAGTAACACAGAAAAGAGTAGGGGTAGCTATACTAATATCAGACAAGACAGACTTCAAATGCAAAAAAGTGATAAGAGATGTGGAAGGCCATTATATATTAATAAAAGGGATGATCCTCCAGGAAGATATAACAGTCATAAATATCTACGCACCTAACCAGGGTGCCCCAAAATATATGAGACAAACTCAGGCAAAACTGAAGGGAAAAATAGACATTTCTACAATAATTGTCGGAGACTTCAACATCCCTCTCACATCATTAGATAGAACAACTAGACAGAAGATCAACAAGGAAACAGAGAACGTAAACAATATGATAAATAAGTTAGACCTAGCAGACATATACAGAACACTGCATCCAAACTCAGCAGTTTACACATTCTTCTCAAGTGCCCATGGATCTTTCTCCAGGATAGACCACATGTTAGGTCACAATTCAGCTCTCAATAAATATAAAAAGATTGAAATTATACAAAGCACCTTCTCAGATCATAATGGAATGAAACTAGAAATCAGTAACAGACAGGAAAAAAGTATAAATTTGCAAATGTGTGGAGACTGAATAACACACTCCTAAATATTCAGTGGGTCAAAGAAGAAATTGCAAGTGAAATCAATAAATATATTGAGACAAATGAAAATGAGAACACAACATATCAAAACTTATGGGATACAGCAAAGGCAGTCTTGAGAGGGAAATTTATAGCCCCAAATGCCTATATTAAGAAACAAGAAAGAGCTAAACTCAAAGATTTAACTGAACAACTTGAGAAACTAAAAAGAGAACAGCAAAACAATCCCAAAGCAAAAAGAAGGAAAGAAATAATAAAGATTAGAGCGGAAATAAATGAAAATGAGAACAGAAAAGCAATAGAGAAAATCAACAAAACCAAAAGCTGGTTCTTTGAGAAGATCAATAAAATTGACAAACCCCTCGCTAGACTAACAAAGAAAAAAAGAGAGAAGATGCAAATAAATACAATCAGAAATGAAAGGGGGGAAATTACAAATGACCTCACAGAAATAAAAAGAATCATAAGAGGATATTATGAGAAACTATATGCCAACAAATTAGACAACCTGGATGAAATAGACAAATTTCTAGAAACTCATAACCAACCTACACTGACACAACAAGAAATACAAGAACTTAACAAACCAATCACAATTAAGGAGATTGAATCCGTCATCAAAAATCTCCCAGCAAAGAAAAGTCCAGGGCCAGATGGCTTCACAGGTGAGTTCTACCAAGCATTTCTAAAAGAATTAACACCAATCCTGTTTAAACTCTTCCAAAAAATTGAAGAGGAGGGAAAATTACCCAACACATTTTATGAAGCCAACATCACCCTAATACCAAAGCCAGATAAAGATTCCACAAGAAAAGAAAAATACGGACCAATCTCTCTCATGAACATAGATGCAAAAATTCTCAACAAAATACTTGCAAATCGAATCCAACAGCATATCAAAAGACTTATACATCACGACCAAGTGGGATTTATTCCTGGCATGCAAGGCTGGTTCAACATAAGAAAATCAATCAATGTAATACACCACATTAACAAATTGAAGGGAAAAAACCACATGATCATCTCAATAGATGCAGAAAAGGCATTCGACAAAATCCAACATCCTTTTTTGATAAAAATACTTCAAAAGATAGGAATAAAAGGAAAATTCCTCAATATGATAAAAGGCATATATGAAAAACCCACAGCCAACATCATACTCAATGGGGAAAGGTTGAAAGCTTTCCCCCTAAGATCAGGAACAAGACAAGGATGCCCACTGTCACCATTGTTATTCAACATTGTACTAGAAGTTCTAGCTAGGGCAATTAGACAAGACAAAAAAATTAAAGGCGTCCAAAGAGGAAAAGAGGAAGTAAAACTCTAACTGTTTGCGGATGACATGATCCTGTATTTAGAAAATCCTGAAGTATCCACAACAAAGCTACTTGAACTAATAAATGAGTTCAGCAAAGTGGCAGGATATAAGATCAACACGCAAAAATCAGTAATGTTTTTGTACACTAGTACTGAACAATCTGAGGAGGAAATCAGGAAGAAAATTCCATTTTCAATAGCAACAAAAAGACTCAAAAACCTAGGAGTTAATTTAACCAAGAAATACAGGACCTATATGCAGATAACTACAAAACAATGCTAAAAGAAATTTAAAAAGACCTAAACAAATGGAAAGACATTCCGTGTTCATGGACTGGAAGAATAAATATCGTGAAGATGTCAATCTTGCCCAAACTGATTTATAGATTCAATGTAATACCAATCAAAATCCCAACAGCTTACTTTACAGAATTAGAGAAGGCAATTACCAAATTCACCTGGAAGGGTAAGTGCACCCGAATAGCCAAAAGTATTCTAAAAAAGAAGAGCAATGTGGGAGGAATTTCACTGCCTGACCTTGAAACATTACAAAGCTACAGTGGTCAAAACAGCATGGTACTGGCATAAAGATAGACATATCGATCAGTGGAATAGACTTGAGAAATAAACCCTCACCTATACAGTCAACTGATTTTTGAAAAACCTACCAAGCCCACGCTGATGGGAAAAAACAGTCTCTTCAACAAATGGCGTTGGGAGAACTGGATATCTATTACTAAAAGAATGAAAGAGGACCCCTATCTCACCCCCTATACAAGAATCAACTCAAAATGGATCAAAGATCTAAATATAAAAGCCAGGACCATAAAACTACTAGAAGAAAATGTAGGGAAACATCTTCAAGACCTTGTAGTAGGTGGTGGTTTCTTGGACCTCATACCCAAAGCATGTACAACAAAAGAAAAAGTAGATAAATGGGACCTCCTCAAAATTAAACACTTTTGCACCTCACAGGACTTTGTCAGAAGGGTGAAAAGGCAGCCGACTCAATGGGAAAAAATATTTGGAAATCACATATCTGATAAGGGTTTAATATCCAGTATATATAAAGAGATGTTACAACTCAACAATAAAAGGACAAATGACCCAATTAAACAATGGGCCAAAGACTTGAATAGACATTTCTCCGAAGAAGAAATACAAATGGCAAAAACACACATGAAGAAATGCTCAACATCACTCATGATTAGGGAAATGCAAATCAAAACTACAATGAGATATCATTTCACACCTATCAGAATGGCCACTATGAAAAAGACAGAGAACTACAAGTGTTGGAGAGGATGTGGAGAGATAGGAACACTTTTTCACTGTTGGTGGGAATGCAGGATGGTACAACCACTATGGAGGACTGTTTGGCAGTTCCTAAAGAAGTTGCATATAGATTTGCCACGTGACTCTGCAATACTACTACTGGGTATATACCCAGAAGAACTGAGAGCAGTGACACGAACAGACATCTGCACACCGATGTTCATAGCCACATTATTCACCATTGCCAAAAGTTGGAAACAACCCAGGTGTCCATCAACAGATGAATGGATAAACAAACTGTGGTCTATTCACACGATGGAATATTATGCAGCTGTAAGAAGAAATGAAGCCATAAAGCATATGGCAACATGGATGAACCTGGAAGACATTATGTTAAGTGAAGCAAGCCAGACACAAAAGGACAAATACTGTATGTATG
Source organism: Tolypeutes matacus (assembly GCA_026826555.1). Lineage (NCBI taxonomy): Eukaryota > Metazoa > Chordata > Mammalia > Cingulata > Chlamyphoridae > Tolypeutes > Tolypeutes matacus. Next base: position 11,154,964 of record JAKSZT010054202.1, read on the forward strand.
CATTACTATGAACCAAATATATTGTGTAATATATTGTTTGATTAAAAAAAAAAAAAAATTTCATGTATCCATTACATTTAATTGAGAAATGCATATATTTATTCATCTGTGTTTACTTTTTAGTTTTTCATTGTTTATGTTTTCAATTATTAAATGTAGAAAATAAAGTTAAAAAAAAAAAAAATTCCTGTCAATAGGGGAAATTTTAAGGCCAGGAACAATCATAAGTCCAGGACAAGAATCAGGCTCAGAAAAGATGGAGAGGACGCTGCACTTCACCTTTGCCTGGGGCTGGTCTTTAGAGGAGAGGTCAGGTCCAGGGAGAGAACCAGCAAATACAGAGTCAATTAGCAAAGACTGTGAAAGGTGCTTTTCGCATTTGTTTGTTTCTTGTTAGCTCCTGGTCCTCAAGAAAATCTCTGTCATGGCACTAACTGGATACAAACATAAGGAACAGATCTTTCAGGGACTAAATAGCAAAGTTAACACCTTAGAATATTAAAATGTTCAGTGTGCAACAAAGCATTCCAATACAAAACAAGGAAACAGGAAATAATGCACACTCAAAGGAATAATACAAAAATGGAGAAATCATCCATGAAAACCAGACTTTGGATATATCACACAAAGACTTTAAAAAAGTTGATCCTCTATATGCTTGAGAGATAAAGGAAAATACAGAGAAAGAACTAAAGGAGATCAGGAAAACAATGAAGGAACAATATAAGAATCTCAATATAGAGTGAAAAATTTTAAAAGAGAACTAAACAAAAATATAGGAGTTTAAAACCACAATGATGAAAATGAAAAAATCCCCTAATGGGTTTCAGCAGTGCATTGAAGCAGGCAGAAGAGAGAATCAGAGAACTCAAAGACTAAGCAATTGAAATTATGCAGGCAGAGAAGAAAAAAGAAAAAAGAATTTATAAGAGCGAACAGAGACTAAGAGACGTGTGAGACACCATCAAGTTTATCCGTATACACATTATGGGAATCCCAGGAAGAGGGAAAAGAAAGGGCAGAAGGAATATTCTTTTATATTCTAACTTCTCATGTACCTTCTAAACATTTTGCAGAATGTGTTCACATTTACATTAATAAACCATAAGACCTAGAAAAATCCAAGATAAATTAGATTGCAAATAACTTGAGCTTTATTTAATGCCTTTTAAAGGATTATAAATACATTTTAGAGTTGTCTCCTTTTAATTCATAGAAGCCCTGGGGATTACCTGAAAGAAAGTCAAAAAGTTATTAGTTTTCCCTCCTCTTATTTGGCATGAATCATAGTCTGTCTTGTCTCATTTATTTTCTTCTCAAGTCTAAGTCCTTGTCTTCCACGTACAGTGTGAGATCCTTGAGAGAAAGGAGCTTGTTTCAAACCGACCTGTGTTCCCTGATGGCCTGTCCACCATACCACACACATGGCACAGCTTGTAAATGTTATTTTAGGTCAGGTCCTATTCTCCCTTGGACCCACGGTCCAGAGCATGAAACTCAACATATGGACCATTTTCCAGCAGTTGATTTAGTTGCTAACAGCAAGTTCTCTCTGTAATATCCCTATTTTAATGAGCTTTAGATTGAATTTCCCCTTTCTGCTGATTCTAGTGTCCCCAATTTGCTAAAAACCAAAATTTAAACAAAGTGTATCTAGTGACCAGCTTTTTAAAAACATTTCAAGCTCTAAAATAAATAGTATATATGTTTCTTTTATTTTTAAAGGGTTGCACATAAACAAATTTTTGCTCAATGAAACAATTTTCCATGAATCTTTTAGGAAAAAAAAGAGTAGAATTATTTGGAATTATTGCCAAGATCCCTAAGTTTGTCTCATTGGAAAATTTTCTTTTAATATAAATGTCTCTTAAATTGAGGTGTACATCCATATTCATAATTTATGAAATTATGTATTGAATACTTGTTTTCCATGTTTCCTATATATTTAATTTATGAAATTACATACTGGATACTTGTTCTGCACCTTTCCTATATAGTTAAGCAATTTTATATCAATGAACAAAGCATCCAGTAATAGAAAAAGTCTTTTGAAGATGTTCTCAAAAATATAGGCAATCAAAAACCTTAAAAGGAAAGTAGTTCTATTCCAAAATGCGCTTGTTAATTATTTGGGAGGAGAACTCATGGAACACTTTTCTATGGAAGTACTGTTCCAGGGAGTAGACATATTTCCAGACCAGTTCAGAAAAGTCTACTGAATTCATGATGTGGTTAAAGCAGAGGTTATGATGCCAGAGACAAAGAAGACACATCCAGTCCATGGTCCCAAGCATTCAGAACCCCACTCCACAGCAAGGCATACATCTGCCACCCCGGCCTTCTCCCTTCCTGGGACAAGGGATCTAGAGCTCCCCGAGTTCCAGGCTCCTGAATGTGGCTTCCTTCCTTGTCTGCAGAAAGTGGAAGCAGAGGTGGTGCGTTAGATGGGAAGCCGTCATGGGAGTTCAGAAGGTGGGGAATGGCGGGGACTGGCACCAGCCCCTGCAGTCACCCATTTTGGTTCTCCTCCCCCTGCCCTTGCTGTTACTTTTGACCGTGGTTTCCCGGCACCTTGACCCACTAAAGAACATCATGAGGTCTCATAGGTTTTCCTTGATGACTCTCTGGTAGATCATGTGCTCCATTAGGGTTTCCTTGGATTTTGTTACCAGCAACACAGGAAAAGATGAAGTTAAAAGGGTCCACCCAGGGAACAGAAGTGGCTCAAGCCATTGGACGCCACCCTCCCACACGCGAGGCCCCGGGTTTGGTTCCCAGTACCTCCATAGAAAGAAGATGAACACACAACGAACAGACAGAGAGAGCAGGCAGCGCGCGCAAACAACGAGGCGGGGAGAGAAAGAAATAAAGTAAATCTTAAAAAAAAAAAAAAAAAAAGGCTCCACCCTATGCCTTCCGGACCCTCACTTCAAGAAGATAAAGTTACCAGTGATGTTGTATCTTTTCTAAACAAAAAATAATTTGTCAACATGAAACTTCCTTCACCCAACGTGCTGAACCCTCAGGATTTTGCTGGACAGGTTCTTTATTCCTATATTCATTTAAATTATGCTCTTCCCAGTACCCTAAAACCCAGATGTGAATAGTGGTTCCTTTTGGGCTGACCAGCCTCGGCTCCTGCTCCCTTGAGCACGGGTGCCTTGTCTGCTTGAAGGGACTGTCCATCAAGGAGCTAAGCCCTCTCCACAGCAGCAAAGAGGGGCCCTAATCCAAGCCAGGTCAGTCTTACTCTATCTCCCAGGACTTTAAGTCCCAAGACAATGATGGGAGAGACAGGATGGGAGCTCATCGTCCCAGCATCAGTGCCCTTTCAAGTCGGCCCCTAGTGCCTCGTCCCCAGACTTCAGAGGCTGCCCTGGCTCCTATCCTTTCCTAGGCTTGATGCTCTGGGTTTTTAATTATGTGAGCCACCCGAAGCCTTACGAGAAATCCCTCTTTGCTTGTGTCGGTCAGAGTCGGGTTCTTTTGCTTGCATCCAAAAAGCCCTAAGTGTCACAACAGCTTAATTTTATCTTCGTCTCCCTTTCCCCAGACTCAGAGAAAAGGCTATCCCTTCATGTTTCCCAGGCCCCTGGCTACAGGCTCCTTTGGGACTATAAACCAACAATTATCTCTTTCACACTTTAATCTCTCTTCTCCATTGGCCTCTTCTACTCAGGTGCTAACGCCCTGCAGTTGCCCTGAATTCTAGGACTTTTGCCTTCAAACATCCCCTGCCAACTACTGTTCCAGCTCACTCCTCACGTGCATGCTTTGTCTTCACTTGCTCCTCAAACAGCTCCATAATTTCTAAGACCACCACAAGCACTGCTGCTTCTCCCATCAACACTCACCAAACGCCACCGACACTGCTCTCACCAAAGTCACTAAGGACTTCCAAAAGGCCAAATCGATGCTTTCTTTCCATTCCTCATTCTAAGGGACAAGTGTTGCAGAAACCGCTACTTATCCGAAAATAACCATTTCTCATTCGTTTTAGATAGAATCCCCCAAACATATTCCATCTTCCTTTGCAGCAAGAAGTGGTCATGTGACTAAGCTCTGGCCAATAGGATGGGAGCAGAGTGAGGAACAAAACATCTAGGTCATGTCCTTAAAAGGAAGGAGTCTGCCTTCCATTTCCATTTCGACTTCCTGCTGCTGGGATGTGGATGTGACCTGGTGAGCCACGACTGCAGTGGAGATAAAATCAATCCTGGAATGTGCATGAACGTGATAGAAGGAGCCAGGCTCCCAGAGGAACTCAGGGAGCACAACTGCTAACGACTCTCCAAAGGTCACAAAGCAGAAAAAATTCAAAGCTGGACTAAAATCCAGGTCCACACTTATCACCCTTTCCAATATGCACTTGGTCAACTGTAACTGGTTCTGGGAGGGTGGACTCTAACAGCCTATTACCATTAGCCCACAGTAACTTCTTGCTATCAGTCTTTGAGTTAGTTACCAATAACTTAGCTCTGCAAAGGCTAAAAAGATTTCTAGGAGCTTGATTTGTACATACCTTGTTTGGGATTGTCTTTCTCCTCCCGAAGCACTAAAACTTCTCTTTAAAATGCCTAAAGCAAGAAAATAAAAATAAATGACATTTTCCCTCTGCAAATCTTTATTTTTTTCCCCCCAAAACAAAACATAACAAAACAATAGTGGGCTTTTGTTATCTGAGCAAATTTACATACTAGAAAGACTGTCTTGGTTTATGAAAACATCAGCTGAAAATATAATATTACAAATGACTATTTACTTGACAGCTTTGTTTAAGGGTTTTTCCCAAAGAAAAGGTGCTAAACCAAGAAACTCGGTTATTAATAGGTAACAAAGCCTACTAAAATACTGACGTTATAATCACCCAAAGCCCTTGCCGAGACAGCTGCAAGTCAGTGCATGCAAATTTAAGGGTCCGGCTTCTCCTTCCACATTGATCCCCACCCAACCCTGTTACCAGGGAAATACCAAATAGTCACTAAAAACCTCTTCTGGAATTTGCTCCATATGTTTACATGCATGGATATTTTTCCTATATAATATTCATGTTTTCCCCAGGACAAACCAAGATACTTTATCTGGCAGGAAATAATTTACAGGGAAAACAGAACAGAGTGTTAGAAAGAGGGATTGTGCCAGAAAAATCTGGACCATCTAGTCACATTTTGATGGACCGATTAAGTCTGGAATGGGACAAAAAAAAATGTAGCTAAATCTTTAGGGTTCTACTTTGATCCTTAGAGAGACTATTTTAAACCTTCTTTTATGAGGTTTTCATAATATAATCATTGAGGAGAAGGAATTATTTACACTTAATTTATTCCAAAGTAGTTCTAGCTACCCTTTTTAATATTCCATCAATTTACTCTTTTAAAAAAGTTATTCCTTTCATTTTCTATTTCAGCTTCTCTTTTCTTTCAGTTTCAGATTTGTTGAGTGTATCTGATCCTATACATTCCTTATAATATTCACATTTTATCTAAATATATCTTTTTCTTTCCTATACCCCAGTGTGACTATTTTCTTTACTGTTTTAAAGAAAGGGTTAGGATTAACATACGGACTGAATTTGTATGTCATATTTTTTCTTGGTTTTTAATTATTAAAATTTTTTCATTTATAAGACTTTAAATATAATACATCCCTCTGCGTTACATAGATACAATTGTACGAAAACTAGTGTACGCCAAAACTAGTCTCTTCTCTAGCTTCCTTAAGCCTCTAATCAAACTCATAAACGGTCACTTCCATTTTTTCCTATGGTTATAAGACGGTCTCCAAATAAGTTACTTCAACTCCCCAGTTAGACTCTGCATTTGCTGGTAGAAATAATGCAACAACTCATTTGACAGCTGAGGTGATGGAAAGCCACAGTGCTCATGTCCTTTGGCTTCTGTCAGAGTGATGGACTCACCTGCCTTAATGAGCATTGCACCTGCAAAGCAAACCACTAGGCTGTATACATAGTGACACTTCCTTGATCTAACCGTGATTCCCAAACCACTGGCGGCTGGAATCCCATGAAAAGCAAACTGGGAAAAGAAAGCTTACTGAATGTAGACTCTTTCAAAGGGCTGGAACTGGAGCTGCTGGAGTTATCCGAAATGTCCAATTCATCATCTAGTTCTGAATATATATCTGTACATTAATAAAAAATAAAAAGCAAATGAACCTTGAAACAGAAAGGAGTCGAGAATGCATTCATTCTGACTGACACCTTCTCACTAGACTACCTTTATCGATATTCTCCAGGTTGAAGTTATCATCTGATAAGATTTCATCACAGGCTCTGTCTTCATCCTTTCCACAGGGGGCCTGGAAGCCTTCAGGTGGCAAGTCTACACTTTCAGAAAGCTCGCTTTTCAGACTGGCCGCTCCACTGCTGCTGCTACTCAAGCTCGCCTTCTCAAAGGTTTCCTGGAAAGAGAAATTCAGTTTTCAATAGTCTCGCCTTCCTTCCTTCTCCAGGACCCAAAGCTTTTAAGAACATATGTTAAAATGCTTAAACTATCAGCGCAAGTACTTTATGCAGAAGTAGCATCAGTAAGTCTGCCTATATACCTGCTACAGATTCCAGAAAAGTCCACACCTACAAAAAAAGTGGGTCTGCAAGCCACTTTTGGACAAAAAAGAATGGATCCGTCAAGAGTGCTCAGGGACAAAGGCCTGCACACTCTGGTGAAAAACAAAACAAAACAAAAACTGTACCACTAAGTAATAGATATGTATCCATTAAGCAGAAATTTCTTGCCTTTAAATTATTTTTAAAATATTTGCTATTGAGTCTTTTTGGCACCATAGTGGTTAAGTAAGGCTTATTTTCTTCAGAACTCAAGAGAAATTCGTGGCAGAGGAAGCCAGGACATGGAGAGAGAGGTGAGGTCCCTGAAAGAAGAAGAGCTACAGTGAAGGGGGCTTTCAAACCACTTAGGAGCCCACCTACTGTCTGGGCTAAGAACTAGCCACAGGCTACTTCCGCATCCTCGGAAGCTTCTGTAAGTGCTTCAGTTGTGAGATGCCCCAAGGCCATCGACCTGGCTTTGTGAGTCGACATTTCCCTAAACGGAATTATTACAAACTAGAAAACTATGCCTGAAGGTTAAACACGAAGAAAGGAAACAGCAACAGCAAAAGATTAATCCCACTGAATGCTGGATGCTTTGGATTTCTAAGAAAAAAAAGACAGCTGGGAAGGAACGACATATGACTCAGCAGAAAAGAACCCTTTCTTTCTTGACTGAGGTAATTTTCGGTACCTAAGATACCTGTTCATTGTGTGGGAGAGTTTGTGACAAGCATATAGAACTTTCTCAGGTGATGGGGCTAAACAAGTGCTGACGAACCTAAGACATAGACCAGGGAGACAAAAAGACAAATAAAGGCTGTGAAAGAGGAAAGGATAGTAGTTGGGAGAGTGTAGAGGGAAACAAAGGCTGTATTTTTTGAAGGGGAAAGAATCTCACTGATGAACTGTCTTAGGTGCTCTTTAATTACAAGTCAGCTACCCCTTCTTGCCCGAAAGTTTCCAGTGATGATGAATGGACAGACAGGTTCGTGTTTATTTTATGTATTTAGTTTCTCAAGTACTTTTTCCTACAATTAAAGTGACATCCACAGCTTCAAGGGGCAGGTTCCTTAACATTCTATGGTGGTAGAATTTACAGATGAAGACCTGAAAACTGTAGGGGACTGAAATCAGGAGCAAGGCTCTGACAGTGTCATGGGTTTATGTTCACTAACCAAAACAAAACAAAACAAAAAAAAAAAGAAATTCAAAGACATTTTGTGCATCTTAAGTTAGAATCAATGCAAACTGTATTGATTAAAAGCAATAGTATTAATATTAATTAGTATTAATATCAGTGTTAATATTTATGCTATAATAAAGTACATCAATACATAATGTATTATGCTAATACTAATTAATATTAGTAGTGCTTAATTCATATGAATTAATATTAACATCAGTTAATATTAGTATTAATATTAATATCAAGTAGTATTAATAAAGTTCTGTTTATTATCTCTTTTTTTTCTTAGAATCTTTTCAGTGTTCCTTTCCTGAAAGTTACATAAGATACTTAGAGATGCTCCTTGCTTCAGTGAAGATAAAATGCAGTTGAAGGAGCACTTTCATTTTCTGTCTAATTCTCCACCCAATGTTCAAAATCTTATTGTTTTTACAAATCAGACTTGTTAATTTATGTTTCTTGGGTCCACCTGGCCTGCTAAACTTAGACCCTGAAATAGGAAATGCTTTGGATGCTGTTGGGGATTGAATCATGTCTCCCACTAAAGGCATGTTTAGGTTCCCACTCCTGGACTTGTGAGGGTGAACCCATTTGTAAATAGGCTCTTTGAAGATGTAATTAATTAAGGTGTGCCCAAACTTAATGAGGGTGGGCATTGATCTGAAATGGTTGAAGTCCTTATCAGCAAAGGAAGTTGGACATGGAAGTAACAAGCCACAGGAAGAAGCCAAAGTCAACAGTAGCTGGAAGAGAAAAACAAAGACATAACCATGTGCATTGCCATGTGACAGAAAAGCCAAGGACCAAGGATAACTGGCAGCCAGCCTCAGAATGCCACAGTCTTCACGGAGAGAGCATCACCTTGCTGATGCCTCACGTTTGGACTTCTCACAGCCTCAAAACCATGAGCCAATAACTTCCCTCTGTTTAAGCCATTTCATTGTATGGTATTTGTTTCAGCAGCTGGGAAACTAAGACAGGTTCCCTTTATGTAACCACTCAGCAGAGCTGAATGTGTGCTTCGGAAAAATTTTTCCAATGCCTAAAGCTAGTAAGAGGCTTCCACTGCCAGCCTCAGTTCTGGCTGTGACCAGCCCCTGCTCACAAACCCAGAATCTCCTTCTAAGGCCCAAGACTTCACTGCAAAACCCACTCAACCTCCTCCATATCTTACCTTTTTTGTCCTCAATCTAATGATCTATCTTCTAATTCTCTTCATCTGAAGTCATTAGAAACATATATTTCCAAAGAAATAAGGATCCTCCTTAGGATCTTTCTTATTTTAATGTCATCTCCTGCCCTATTTTAAAGACCACAAGTGGCATTTACAGCCCTCTAAGGATTACACATCCAAGATGTGTCACTGCTATAAATGGTGAAAAAAGGGGATAAGAGCTAATTTGTGAGTTGAGAAAAATTTTATTGAAATGATGCAATTAGATGCCAGAATCCATATGTCTCTAAAACTAGCAAACTTCAGCAAAGGCTTTGTCTCTTAAGAATGGGCATGGATAATACATCAGAGGAAGACATTTTTCTGTAAGCAAATGAAGAGCAGGAGATGCTGAGTCCCTATAAAGGTGATTCCAGACTTAAGGAGGCTAGACTTGCAAACAAAACTTGAGAATCAGTCGAGTTATGAAACAGCAGTCACTTGCAACTGAGAGTTCCTGCATCCATAAGTAATTGGGTATTTGCTTAAAGCCTGAAAAAGGGGAAATCACAATCTGGGAAAGGAGTTTTTCAGACTCTATAAGTATGGAAAGTATGGTAAAGTAATGCAGAACGTGCAGTTTGTTTTGATTTAAAACCTCTATTTCTATAATTACCTCTTGCAGCAGTTTTTGCTTCAACAAATCTATATAGCTTTTGGACTTTCGATAAACCATATGCTTCTGTAGGTATATTTTCCCTAGTAGGCCTAGTGTGATTTCCAGAGTTTTTCACTGTGAATATTTGGGCATCTGACTCATCATCCAACTCACTCGATGAAGAACTGGGGCTGTTTTAGTTCCTTTCATATCCCTTGGGTGCCTTGAACACTGTGCTTTGCACAATGCCTTCTACATAGCAAGTGCTCAATAAATAGTTTGCTACTTTAAGGTTAAAGGGAGAGGAGTGCCAGAAAAGCAGAGGAGATCACCTAGAGGATGAGTGGGTTTTGTGAATTCTGTGTTTTGTTTTGGTTTTTTGGTCCCTTTATCCAAGGATCTAAATTGTGAAGTTTCTGTAAGAGCCGAAGGCACTAGTCCTCCTAAGAGGAGGAGTGAATTTCTCCCTTCCCTTTCCCCTTCGCACCTTTGAGAAGTCGTGAAGCTCATCTGTCCAGAGATGACGAGCTCAGCCATAACAATGTGCCTCTATAACCCAGCAGACACCAGTCAAAGGCAGAGGACGTTTGAATGATTTGGCTTTGAGAGTTGAGGCCACTATGATGTTTTCAAAAGAAATCTCAAACAAGTAGACACTCCTATTAAAGAGAATTAGGCAGAAGAGGTGCAGCTTTGGGAGATGGAATTTGGCTGCTGTCATCTTTACTTATTTTCTAATTATTTAAGATTTTTCAAGGAGTAGGAGGAGTTAACCAGCATCTGTACCTCGCAGGAGAGGAATGGACAGGACACAGTCTGTGTACCAAAATGGCAGCAAGGAAGATGCAATGCAAATCAGAGAATAAAATGACCACTGATATGGAAATCACCACCATCATCGAAGATGTTACCTGCCAAAGTGTCGGTGTGGGCACAATTATGTTCCACTTGGTTTTCCTCAATGTAATGTATTTTTTTACATGTGCAGCAGATCATAATACATTTTTAGTTGAATAGCAATTCTAGCAGCAACAGACTGACATTGCCCAAATTAACTGTGACAGTAGGGAAAGAACTAAGAGAGCCTATTCTATTAAAACAAGTACAATTTTTAAAAATTGCCCAGAATGCTAATTTTATAGGGAGAGAGAGGAGAACAAGCGAGAAATAAATAGAAGGCATAACACCAGCTACATCCTATGGTTACTCTAATTTAGAAACACAAAAATGCACCATTGTGTCTTTCAAAATATTCACACTCTGAGTTATAACCCTACCCACTTTCTTCCCTCTGTTCAGTGGATAGCTATATCTTTAAATACATAAATTTAAGTGCACCAAGTGCTTGAAAGAAATTCATCTGGCTGAGGTGATCTTTTATCACCAGCGGCCACATTTTGTGCTTTTCGTGGATGACAGCACAAAGAAAAATTTTCAAAAAGGAGACAGATCATTGACTGTCTAATACCTAAACGTCATCCCTAAATTTCAAAGTATAAAAATAATCAGCCAGTGTGTTCACATGGCTGAACAGGCCAGGCAGACCTAAGGCCATGGCTGATCAGAGCTGGTGCGACCAGAATCTCTTCTCCAGGATCGCGCCGTGGGAGACCTGGCTCTGCCACTTCAGAGGGGCTGGCTGACCACACAGGTCTGGACGTTGGTCACTTGCTGTGGTAGCTTGAAATCTCTCTGCGCTATGGGAGTGGGTGATAACTCTAGCCTAATTTCATTTGTGAAACCCTGAAGCTTCTCCCTTCCCCCATGCTCCAATTATCAAGTAGGGGGACAAACATGTTAAAATTAAACTAGAAAATCTGGTGTTTGGGGGCTCTGAAAATAGCTAAATTTATAAGGATTATGTAACAAAGGAAAACGTTCTCCTCGAGTTTGCATTTTAATTTTCAAGTTTTATTTTGAACTTCTTAGCAAAAACACTGATGCAAAGCAAAAATGAATTTTCATTAAAAATAATCTTAATTTTGCCACTATAATATAATTATGATCTCATTATTATGATGATACTCTCTTAATCAGAACTTCTTGAAAGCACTAGAACATATGAATGAACTGTCACCAAATGAAATAAATTAGGGTATGAATTGATCACTAGAATTCACTCTAAAAATCCAGTATCAATCGGATGCAGGGATCAAAGTTCCCCTAAATTAATGGTGGAGTGGGTAGTGGGCATCACCATCCCAGAGTCCTCACGATTGGGAAACGAACTATGGGCTAAAATAAACTTACCAGTATTCTACTACAGACTACTTGTGATCCTAGCAACGGAAGAAATATCATTGTTGTAAAGGCAATGACCCACAGATGTTCTGGGGTGAGGGAGAGGGAAAAACAGGTGTAAAAGGGGGGCATTTTTCAGACTTGGGAATCATATGAATGACATTACGACAGATACAGGCCTATATATCCAGCTATAACTTACAGGGTCGAATGGGAGAGAGTGCAAACTACAATGTAAACTATAATCCATGCTTGGTGGCAAGGCTCCAAAATGTATTTATCAATTGCAATGAATGTACCACACTGATGAAAGATGTTGCTAATGTGGGAAAATGTGGGAGGGGTGGGGAGCAGGGCTGATGGGAATCCCTTATATATTCTTTTTAACATTTATGTAATTGAAGTATCTTTTAGAAAATAAAAAAAAAGTGGAAAAAAAATATCCAGTGTCAAATTCACCATGCTTAATAATGTTTGACCCATCAACTACATTATACTACTTTAACGTGGTATAAGCAATGGGTCTCATATTAGTACTAATCCAAATACAGGTTTCCAGAAGTAACAACATTAAGAAAGAGAAGGAGGGGAACAGTGTTAGAATCTGAAAGTATCAGTTACAAATGTGGAAGATATTGGCATGCAACAACATTTACTGACTGCCATCTTGTTCCAAGACTGCAGACTAGTTTACAAATGAAACTGAACGTATGTGTGACTATCTCCGAAAGCATGCCAACCAAGGCCAGAATCAGGCAATCCTATTTAACACATCAAAGAAACAACGCACCGTGACTCATTAAGTGGTCAAGTTTTAAGGCATTCTCATTTGGATTACCCAAAAAATAATAATAATAAATGCACTTGAACACCAGCGACATTTAAGGTATCAAACAGGATGGAATTAGACGTGAGTGTTATGAACATAAATGAAGCCCGCAAACTAAGAACCCCACTTACTATTTCATTTTCAACACAGAATTACGGAAGCAAAGGACTAGTTCAGGTTAAACTGCACACTTAGCACATGACACTAAAATACTAAACTGATTAAGTGCCAATAGAGAAAGAATTAAAAATCAAGGAAAGGAACTGTGGTCTATGGTTGGTGGCAAGGCCCCCGATGTGTAAGTCCATTGAGGGTGGTGGGCCACACTGTGGGAGATGTTTGTGTGGGATGTGGTGGGAGGTGTGGGAGGTGGGGAACATGGGAATCCCAGTGGGTTCCGTGTAATATTTTAGGTAATCTAAGCACCTCTTAAAATATATATAACATTTTTGTAAGCAAATGCACATATATGCATATATATTTATATATCATTTTACAAATATTGGTATGTATTGTGAAAATTTTTATTTTTACCCACAATAAAAAATAAATTAATTTAAAAAAATAAAATAAAATAAATTGAATAGCCGAAAAAAAAATCAAGGAAAGGAATCTCTGCGATGGCTAATGTCATGTGTCAGCTTGGCTGGGTTATGGTGTTGGACTGTTTGATCAAACAAGCACTGGCCTGATTGTTACTGTGAGAGTATTTTGTGGATTTAAATCATTGGTCAGAGCTGAGCCTTGAATCTCAACAGAGTGGCAACACCTACCCTCCAGTTCACTGGACTCACCCAGGACAACTTACAAGGAGATGATGACGGACAACGACCATCCCAAGGAACAGAGAGTGTCTACAACTGCAAGCAAGGTCGTCCCGTCCAACTGCCCCATGGGATCCAAGCCCCCTCTCAGTTAGAGGTAGAGTGGGCATCACCATCCCAGAAGCCTCAGGATTGGGGAATGAATGATGGACTAAAGTAGACTTACTGGTGTTCCAGTATAGACTTACTATGATTCGAGCAATGGAAGAACTTATATCATTGTTGTGGAGGCAGTGGCCACTGGAGGTTCTGAGGGGAGGGAGAGGGAAAAACAGGTGTAATATGGAGGCATTTCCAGCACTTAGGAATTGTCCTGAATGCAACGACAGATACAGGCCATTCTATTTCTTACCATTAACTTACAAAATTGTGTGGAAGTGAGTGTAAACTACAATGTAAACCATAATCCATGCTTAGTGGCACTGCTCCAATATGTGTTCATCAATTGTAACAAATCTACCACACTAATGAAGGATGTTAATGTGGGAAAATGTAGGAGTGTTAGGGAGCGGGACATATGGGAATTCCCTATATTTTTTATGTAACATTTATGTAATCTAAGTATCTTTAAAATATACATATATATATATTTAAAAAATAATAATAGATAAATACATCATTAGTCAGTTGGACTGCATCTACGGCTGAGTACATCTACAATCAACAAGGAGACTGCCTTCAGCAATGAGGTCTCATCCAATCAATTAAAGGCCTTAAAGGGAGAACTGTAGATTTCAGCAGTCAGAAAAAAAGAAAAAAATAGAATTCCTATCTCTGCTTCAGCCAGCCAGCTTCTTCTCGGAAATTCATCTAAACTTTCACCAGATCTCCGAACTTGGGGCCTGCCCGATGGGATTTGGAATTGCAAGAACCAATTGCTATAATAATTCTCTTAATATTTACATACACATATGCATATGTATCCTGCTGGTTCTGTTTCTCTGGGGAACAGTCACCATCATCTTTTGACTGGTCCCCTGCAATCTCCTCTTAACCAATCTCCCTGCTTCCGCTCTTGACTGTTGGCAGTCTAGTCCTCCACAGCAATCAGCTGCGGCATTCGAAAACACTAAGTCACCCCCTAACTCAAAACTCACTTCACTCGAGTCTACACCTTGGGCTATAGCTTCCCATCTCCTTCCACTCCTCTTGCTCACGACCCCAGCTCCACAGGCATCCTTGCTGCTCCTGGGCGTGGCAGGTGCACCCCTTCCTCAGGACCTTTGACTGACTGTTCCCTCTGTCAGCAATGCTGTGCCTCCAGATGCTTTGCATGGCTCATTTCCTTAATGCATTCAGATCTCTGCTCAAACGTCAGATAATTACAGAGGTTTTTTTCCCTGACATCCCAATTTAAATTAGCCTGTCTCCCCACCAATTATTCTATCAGGTCGCCCTCTATTATTTTTGTCCATAACACTTAAATATAGGGGTGTGTGTGTGTGTGTGTGTGTGTGTGTGTGTGTGTGTATAGACACATATATATAGTGGTAACATGTATATAACACGGAATATCCCATTTTAACCATTTTGAAGTGTACACTTCAGTTTACACTCCCAAGGCCGTGCTACCATCCCCACCAGCCATGACGAAAACTTGTTCGTGACCTGAAACAGAACTATTAAGGAAAAACAAACGATTCCCTACTCCTCAAAGTCCCTTGGCAACCTGTATCTACCTTCTGTCTCTATGAATGTGCTTATTATAGATGTTTCATGTGAGTGGGCTCATACGCTATTTGTCCTTTTGTGTCTACCTGATTTTACTCAAAATAATGATTTCAAGGCTCGTGCATGTTGCAGCACGTGTCAGAACTGCCTTTTTACTGTTGAATGATATTCTGTTACATGTATATACCACAGTTTGTTTATTCGTTTGTGGATGGACACGTGGGTTAGCCCCACCTTTCAGCTATTGTGAATAATGCTGCTAAGAACATCAGTGTACAAGTATCTGTTCAAATTCCTGTTTTCAATTCTCGCATATACCTAGAAGCAGAATTGCTGGGTCACATGGTAATTTGTTGTTTAGCTTTTTGAGGAATTGCCAAACTGTTTTCCACAGCTGCACCATTTTAATTTCCCATCAACAAAGTACAAGGATTCCAATTTCTCTGTATCCTCACCAACCCTTCATCTTTTCCATTTTTAAAAATAATAGCCATCCTGGTTCAGTGTGGAGTGATAACTCACTGAGGTTTTGATTTCTATTTCCCTAATGACTAATCATGTTGAGAACTATTCCATGAACTTATTGACCATTTGTATATCTTCTTTGGAGAATTATTTATTCATGTCCTTTGCCCACTTTTAAATTTATCTATTTTTCTGCACGTGCTTTTTGGTGTTACATCTAAGAGATTATGGCCAAATCCAAGGCCATGAAGGTTTAACCCCATATTTTCTTGTAAAATTTTTATGGTTTTACCTCTTATGTTTAGGTCTTTGATCCAGTTTGAGTTAATTTTTGAATATGGTGTGAGGTAGGGATCTAACTTCATTATTTGTGTGTAGATATATAGTTTTCTTAGCTGCTTTGTTGAAGAGACTGTTCTTTCCCCATTTAAGGTACCTGAAACCTACTGAAAATCAGTTGGCCAAAGATTTTTTGTTTTACCTCTAGATTTTCAATTCTATTCCATTGGTCTATCTATATGTCCTTATGCCAGTACTACCCTCTTGTGATCACAATGGCTTTGCAGTAAGTTTTGAAACTGGGAAGTGAGACCTTCGACTTTGTTCTTTTTCAAGACTTTTCTGATTATTGGATTGGCTTTTTCATTTCTGAAAAAAAAAAAAAAAAAAAAAAAAACACTTCTGGGATTTTGATAGGTATTTTGTTGAATCTGTAGATCATTTTGGGTAGTGTTGACATTTAACAATATTGTCAGTCCAAGAACATAGTGAAATATATTTTTATTCATCTATTACATGTTTTCTCCCACTATTAAGGTGGGGTCTTCTACTATTTTGTTAACTGTTTTATATCACCACACTAAAATAATCCCCAGAACAGAGTATGTGCTCAACAAAGTTTGTGGAATAAGTGAAATTTTTTAAAAAGATTTACTTTAAAACATGTTGTAAGGATCTTTTCTGCATTTAAATCAAGGGAGGAAATGAAAATTGAAGCATGAGTTTTTAAATAAATTGACAAATTCTAAAATGGATAGTGAAATACAACTGATATAGAATAGCCAAATCAAAGTTGAAAAGAAAAACAAAGTTGAAAGACGTACACAACAATATGATATTGGCTTAAGAATAGACATATGGATCAATGAAACAGAATAGCATTAAGAAATAGGTTCATACATATGTTATCAAATGATTTTCAACAAAGATGCCTAGAAAAATCAATTGGGAAATGATAGATATTTTAACAAATGGAAACTGGATACCCACCTGAAAAAAAAGCTCTCTTCATTATTCTATACACAAAATTAAATAAACATTGACTACTGACCTAAACTTAAAAGCTATAACCATAACATATTACATAAAAAAATATATAAGACAATTTTTGAGTGTGACCTCGGGGTAAGCAACAATACTTTTAACAGGATGCAAAATGCACTAACCAAAAAATAAATAAAGGAATTAATTGGACTTTATCAAAATTAAAAATGTCTGCTCACCAAAAAATACAATAAAGAAAATGAATAGCCAAGCCATAAATTGGGAAGAATATCTGAAATACATATATCTGACAAAAGATTAATATCTAGAATATGTATAGAACTCCTACAAAGAATCAAAAACAGACAAATAATCCAATAAAATAATAGGCAAAAGATTTGAATAAACACTTCACAGTGTCCAGTAAGCACGTGGAAACGTGCTCAACATCACTGATCATCAGGAAAAGGCAAACTAAAACCATAATGAGATACCATTTTACGCCCATCACGAAAGCTAAAACGAAAAAGTCTGACAATATAAAACACTAACAAGGGTGCAGAGCAGCTGAAATATAACCATTTAAACGTTAAATGGTGTATCTTTGGAGAATTGTTTGGCAGTTTCTTTTAAAGTTAAATATACAACTACCCTATGACCCTGCAATTCTATTCCTAGGTAGTTATGTAAGAGAAATGAAAATATATATTCACAAAAAGACTCACATAGTTACATAAGAAAGTTTACCACGGCCTTATTTATAAAAGCCCCAAACTGGAAACAAACTACGTGTTCATCAACAAGAGGATAGATAAATTAATTGCGGTATATTCATACAATGGAATACTATCTAGCAAAAAAAAAAAAAAAAAAAAAAACACAAAAAACAAAACTAACTACTGATACACACAATAACATGGATGAATCTCACAGACGTTATATCACACACAAGATACCAGACACTTAAGAATACATACTGTATGACTTATACAAAGTCCAGCAGGTAAAGGTAATATGTAGTGACAAAAATCATGACAGCCATTGCCCCTGGGCAGCGAATTGTCAAGAAAGGAACATGAGGGAACTTTCTGAGGTGATATACATGCTCTGAATCTTATTTTGGAAAGGAGATTCACATATGTCAAAAGCCATTGAACTGAGCACTTATGATTTATACATTTTACTCTACATAAATCATATCTCAATAAAAAGAGGGGGTTATAGGGTGGGTGTGAGAATTGGTCTATATCTGTGGGGGAGCCTATAAAGCTCTGCTTTATTTTCATAAAACATGGCAAGCACGGAACATTTCCAAAACAAGTCATGATTTTTCCCTGATGCTTCTTTCACTGTGTCATTACTTGCATTTTCAAGGCCTAGGGGGAAATTCAGTCAACAATTAACCAGACAGTAAAAAGAAAGATGTTCACAAAAATATTGTCCTTTGAAAATATATCATTTTCTACGTGGCTTAATTTAATCTCTTAGCAGTGGACTGAAGATGCATGCCTTTGATGCTAGGCTCGGCAATTGTACATGACATATGGCGTAATTAAAAAAGAGCAACTCAGATAAATAAATAACACAAAAGTCTTAAAAATTTGCACAGAGAAAATGAGAATCGGGAAGCTTGCATATCTGCTCGATTCTTAAATGGTCAACTTTAAGGATACTTGAAAACTTAACAAAAAAATACCAATAAAATTTGCAAAGAGCACATACAGATTGCATTAGAAAACTATGATAAGAACTCCAGAATTTTTTAGAAAGTGAAATTATGAAGAAAATAATCTTTGGTGATAAATGCACTGTCAGCTAGTTGCCTTGTCCTCCAAACCAGATGGAATTTAATATGGCACCTATGTGTGCTTTCCTTCGATTATTTGACAGTATCTGATCCTCACAGAGATCGATATTTTTTAATTCACCAGAAGCTTAGAGCAAGTTTATAGGACTCATCTACGTGAGCATCTTAACTATGGGATAATTGACCAAGATCAGATGTGCTTTTTTAAGGTTAATTTTGGTAGCCGTCTGGAGGAAAGGGAGATTAACTAAGGAATCTGCATGGACTTGATTCCATCAGTTGCAAAGACTTAAACGCAGAACTGAGGCTTTCCTGAGATGAAGAAGGAATTCCCTCTGTGCAACAGACATTTCAGTCCACACGCAAGATTTTCAGCGTGCCCTTCCTGATGGCCTGCCCTGTGAATTTCAGACTCGCCTACCCAGCCCCATAGGCTTATAACAGATTCCTTAGTATGTGTCTCCTACTGGCTTTGCTTCACGCATTTTGTGCAGGGCTGCTTTGCACATGGCATTTTACTTAGCAATTCCTGGCGACTGCCACTTAAATACTAGCAGCATTCAATGTCACCGATAAAAAAAATACCCTCCCCTACCACATTTCCAAATAACCCCGGATGGGGGTGAGGAAAGGATATGCTGATTCACTAGCAGTTGTGGGGACGAGACTAGAGGCAGGAAAGTTGACGTTGCAATGATCCAATGTGAGGCAATGCAGATGAGACCTGAAAGGCTCTGATGGATTTGTCAAACATTTCAGAGACAGAACTGCTAGAGCTTGCTCACCAAATGGATGAAGGGTTTGAGGGGGAGTGGACTGAAGAAGATGTCAAAGTTCCAGTTAAAGCAATGAGGGGATGGAATATGGCTGGGTTATGGGAAGAGTGACCATTCACTGTGGTACTTGCTGTGTATGAGGTACCAGCGGGATATGCTAAAGAGGCTGAGATCAGACCGGCAGCGCTGGAAGACTTCGGCCTATGGGTGTGGAAATTAGGTTGTGAAATCCCAACGTATTTTGCTCCCTTAGAAATTTCTGTGAAGTTCCCCTCCTCCAGAGCCCTTCTACCATTGAGGCCAGGCCTTGAGGCTGAGGCTTATTGGCCTAAGGGAACGCAGGGTGAAGAAGGCCTGGGGCAAGCGAAGGAAACGATGAAAGGGCGGTTTCTGTCAGAGAGGACAGGGAACTGGGAATCCCTTCTGAAGTTCCAGAACAAGCTTGAGAGAAAGGAGAAAGAGAGATGAGAGGGCAGGTGCCAGTACCATAGTTTTTCCCTCCTGATGCCCACTCTAGCAGAGATGCACCTCAGGAGTGGAGGGTGAGTTGGACATCTAATGTGAGGCCCATGAGGGCAGAGGCCTTGTTTGTTTTGTTCATTGTGGTGGTGCCTAACACCTTAAATATCTGTGTAGTGAATAGCTGAAGGCCTGGAATCTGCTATAGAAGAGTAAGAAAGGATGAAGAGGGAACCTGAGCTGGTAGAACTAAGATAGTTCCACCATTCTTAACTAGTTCCCCTTGGACTGTGTGTGGCATGCAGGGAAATCTAAAGATCCCATGTGCCCCAGAGGGAATGTGTGAGAGGGTCTGGTTGGTGAGTTTACCAGACAATCACTGCACTGGGGGCCACAAAGTAGACTGCTCAAACCAAGGAAGCCAAGGAACCCATAATCAGACCTCAGAGGACAAGCAGGGATAGTGACCCCAAGGTGGGAGTCCAGAAATCGTGGGTCATGGGCTTGTGTTGAGGAAACAAGCCATGAGTTACAGATGGCACAGACATTTGACAAGGATGGCACTCGGCGCACCGAGTCCAAAGGAGAGTAGTTCGCTTCACCCAAAAGTTAGCATAGGCCAAAAGAGGAAGGCAGCATGCAGAGTCCCTGATCCTCTCCCATCAGCATGGTGATGTTTAAGCTTCCTTTTGTACCCACTGCCATCTTGGGAGAAGGAAATGGAGGGAGAATCATGCACTGAAAAGTCAGGAGATCCAAGTTTCAGTCCTGGGTCTGTCGCTAGCTAAATGGTTACCTTGGACAAGTCTCTAAACTTCTCTCAGTTTCCCTTGCCTCCCCCGTGAAGGTGAAGCATATCATTTCTAAGTTTGTGTCTTAGTCCTAAGTGAGGTTAGCACCTCCCTAGGAACTTAGATGCCTCAGCTAAGCTGGTCTATCTGGAAGTCCTGCACTTTTCCTATTCTCTTCCACCCAGAAATGACTACCTTAGTTTTCCAGATCCAGTCTTACCCTCTTTGCTCTGGAAGCCTTTCTGAGCCCATCTCATTTGGCCTTTGCCTGAAATCTCTGGAATCATTAGAAATTTCCTCCTGCATATCGATCTTAGCGTCCCAAGTATACTGTAAGTTACTTCAAGCCTGGGACCATTGCTTATAAGTTTTTAGAACCTTCTGAGCCCCAAGCATAATTCCTTACATTTGGAAGATATTCAATAAACCCTTGTCCTTTCATTATTAATTATTAATTGCAGACTGCATGCATTTTCAATTTTTCTCAGTTTGTGTTGTCCCTGACAGGCTCATGGATGAAAAAGTTCTCCAAACTGAATCAAATTACCAAACTTGTAAGCAGAAATCATCATTAAGCTTTAAAACAGTGGTGGTGAAGATAAAGTTCCTGTCAAATAGCATTGGAAGAGAAATGATAATCCCTATAAATATCATCGTGGGAGAACATGCTTCTCTCATAATGACTCTTCAGTCTCCTTGGAACATTCAACTCTGCCCAGTTGCACACATAGAAACCTGCTTTATTCATCCATGTAAATATCCACAAAATCTCAATAATCTGAATGAAAGTGAAGTTTTCTGTTGATTCTCCAAGCTCTTCCAGAGTGTATTTTTTTTTTTTTTTTTTAATTAAAGAAGTGGTAGGTTTACAGAAAAAGCATGCATAAAACACAGACTTCCCATCTATCACCCTGTTAGTCCATTAGTGCGGTATACTTGTTGCAATTCATGAAAGAATATTTTTATAACTGTACTATGAACTAGTCTCCATCCTTTACAACAGGGTTCACTGTGTCATACAGTTCTATATTTTCTTTCTATTCTAAAAATATATATATGATCTGAAATTTCCCCTTTTCACCACCTTCACATATACAATTCAGTGGCGGTAATTACAATCACAACGTGTGCTACCATCACCTCCATTCATAAAAAAACTTTACGATCAGCCCAAACAGAAACTCTGCACGATTTAAGTATTAACTCCCAATTCCCTAATGAAGGAAGACTGGAATTTTAAAAAATATATCCATCCTTGTATTTAGTAGTGAAGACCCAAGCAGTACACCCATTTTTTCTGCCTAGGTTGTAGGATAATATGTAGAGGGCAATGATTTTGTGTGTTTAACTTGTACACAGTACCCAACTACAGATTACGAATTTGGCCATAATGCCACCTCTCTATTATGATACTCTCCTTTGTTATCACACATTTAAGTAAAGATTGCACCTCACTTTCTCTCTGCTTATTTCTTATCATTCTGGACTCTGTGTTCTCCTTAAGATGCCTTATTTTGAATTCTGAAAATTAGAAAGCCTAACATTCTTCAAATGGAATATTTCAAAGGAAAGACAAGGTTGCATTCCTGCTTCACTTTCACAGAGATTAAACCACCGTACCAGGAGCGAAGTTAATTACTGAAGATTTCTCTGTCCCTTTGAAGTAATATTAATACTTTTCTTTTACTAGCTTGTTATGAAAATTGCCACAATTAAGAATAAGCTAAAATGTGCAAGTAAATAGCACACTCCCCCATGAGACAGGAACCTTAACGTTTCTTATCAGTTGTTTCCTTTCCAAGTAATTTGCAAAGTTTCAGTAATTCACAATGTATCTCTTTATGTGTGTTGGGAATTCATAAATTTCTACTGAACCCACTAATTTCTCTTTCCTTTGGCTACTATTTATCATCGGGTTGTGTAATTGCAGTATTGATACTAACTGCTCAGGGAGAATATTCTACTATATTTGAAATGAAACTATCATAACACTGCTTAAAAAAAGAAAAGAGACATAAAATTTTACAACTATAATTTTTCTGCCAGCAACAGCATGGATTTAAGTTTCAAAAAAACAATAGTTGGCCCCCAGTGGCGACAATGCCAATTAACTGCATGCTGTCTTTTGATGAAATGTAATCATGTTTCCTTCTCAGTTCTTTAACAAAGCTGCATTTTTTCCTTTTTGTTAAAATTTGATTAACCTTGAAATGGGAAATTATCAGTACATATAAAATACTGCAAGAGGAGGATGGATTTTATGACTCTTTAAAGTAATTGTCTAAACTTTGCTTTGAATTAAAGCACTTCTCTAGTTCTTATAAGGCTGAACACTCCCTGAAAGTTTTGAGGCTGGCTGGTGGCAGGTGCTCAATAAATATTTACCGACTGCATGAATAATATACGTGGATTCAATGCTATTGACCACTTGAACCAGTTAGCACTAGATTAACAAGTGATATCAGGAAGCTCTTCCTCTAATATTAGCATCAGTCATTTTATGTAATTGATGCTAGCTTACAATTCTATGCCACTTTTTAATTTGCCTAGTATTTTCAAACATATTGACTTACATAATCTTAGGACATTCTGGGGTAGGTATTTTCCCCCCCTTATTTTATAGATGAGTACTTGGAGAGATTAGGTAGCATGACAAAACTCATTCCAATAATGCACAGTGATACCAAACAAAAGCATAAAAATAAAAAATCCCATGTATAATTTCTCCAACATTATCATGATCATTTGTGTGCAAATCAAGGTTTTTCACATTGAATTAAATGTGATTCGTTAGAAGAGCCTACTGATCAAAAATGACAGTGAAAATCTTTTTTATAAAGTGGAAACACCCCTAACTGCATTGATTGGCAATTGAGTTTGGAAATATTGGGGTTTGCCATATGTGTGAGACACAGTCAAGCAAACAGAGCCATCTGGGGAGTACATAGGCCTCACAGCTCGCCAAGACACAGCTCAGCAAAGGCCTGCACTGTTGCTTTGAATGACTGCATGAATTCTCTAAACGCCAGTTTATTTATGGTTCAACGTGTTTATTCCTTATATGAGAAAAACAGATAGTTTTGCTCCCAGTTACACCTTTAATCTTACAAATCTATTTTGACACTACCGATTTCGAAAATCTAAAGATCTACTTTCTAGAGACAACGAGATCAAGCCAGAACTAAATAGAAATGTTATTCAGATGTGAGCTACCTGAGAGTCATCGGCTAATGAGGGCCTTTTTATTTTAATATTATATACTAAAGCCCCCTAGTGCCCATGAGCCAAGAATAACAGTGTCTTCACCAATCTCCCCAAGGGGCCTCAGGAGCCTTCTAGGAATCCTGGTCACCTCTTGCTGAACCTCGCTCCTTGGAGCTGACCCCATCTCTTTGCCCTTTTTCACTCAAACACGAGTCATGGCCCCCATCCCCTATGATGTCCAAAAGCACCGTCCATACAAAGCAGTTGTGGTATTGGCTCTTGGTTATAGGTGTAGGAGTCACAGCAGAGGGTGGGCCATATCGTTGACTATTAAACATCCAGCTTCTCGAATGTCCCTAGACCATTTCCACCCCAGGGTATTTCTTTCTGACTGCTTCTCTTCATCAAGTGCCACAGCGTCACACCTTGTTTCTCTCCCTCCTCCTCCTCCTCTCTTTTAGAGCTCTTTGCAATCAAACTCTTTCTAACACAACCCCTAGAAAGTCAAAATTCCCTCCTTACACTACAGGGCTCTCCCTTTTGTCTTACCTGGCCGTGGTCTAAGACCTAGATTTCGACATTTATAACGGCTACATATTAAAATGTTTCAATCATTTCTGGGATTTGCTTCAAAATAATCTGGGGTGGCAGGAAGGGAGAAGTGAGTCAGGGGGAGAGCTGATACAAGACAGACAAGTGGCTAATTGTTGAAACTTGTGGAAAAGTTTCATTACAGCATTCTCAGGATCATTACAGCATTACAGCATTCTCAGGACTTCTGTAAATGTTTGAAATTTTCTGTAACAGAGTTTTTTTTTTAAAGCTGTGAAGTAAAATTCAATAAACAAATAAAACGGCCCCTCTCAAGGTGTTTAGCAAAAGATAAGAGGATTTCTGCTGTTAGATTTTAAACTAACTCCACCTAACCCCACATCAGCGACGTGAATCTAATTTAAAACGATTCTTTTACATCAGACTGGAAATTGGCTGAGTAGTTTTGCAGTGCCAGGCTTAATAGAAGTCCCCAGTAGTTAAGATATGTAGAAATAGAGAATTCTTGTGTATTTTAGTTTGCTGGAATACTGTATTCCGAATGCAAAATGACATACATAGAATGATGTGTTTCTCGTTGTTGCCTCATTTTTTTTTTTTTTTTTTTGAAGTCAGGTAGTAAAATAACCAACAAAGTGAGTTCTAACTTCGAGTGTATAAGATTTATTTGTGTTCAGCCAGAGCTGCAACCCCGAATTATGTGTTCCTGGACATAAGCTGAAGCTTTAGATAACCACCATGGCTTGTTCTCTGAAATTACAGCTGGGCTCAGCATTTAAGGCAATGAAGATGAAAGCGTTTTCCCCCAAAAGAAAACTATATTGTATCTTCAGCTGCTGGAATCCAAGTACATCAAGGCAACCCCACTAAACAGAAGCGCTTTCCTTGTAAAAAAAGAAACCGATTCGCTGGAAACAGTTATTTAAGACGGAGTTTTCTTTGAGACCATCTTCTTATATAATTTTCCCAGCTGAGGCAGAGAAGTCCTTGGGAAGGCATTTAATGATCAGTTGTCCTGCTTTATGACCCTCCTGCCTTGAGCCCTCCCTGGGGAAGCTGTGTTTAGAAATAAACATAAATATCGAAATAATCTAAAGGTGCTGGCAGAAAAAATAAAACGACATATTCCAATCTGAAGCACGGAAAAATTATTGCCACCACAAACAGTAATGAAATCAATTTCACAGACTAGTAAGAAAAATTTTAAAGGCAAATGTTATTTCCTTCCCTGAATTAACCCATGATTCTGTCATCAATATTCCCAAATGGTACAATCAGATTACTAAAGAAATCATATATAAGCATTCGCTGCTATAGGCCATAATACAAATTTAAAGAATTGCTAAGAGAACTTTTTGATACCTCTGGTTTTGCAATATATAGTAAAAATTGTGAGTTAGTTCTTTGGAAAATCAGTTATATTATAGATAATTTTATTTATAAGCTAGAGCAATACATATAAATATGTAACTGAAATGTAGTTGAGAGTTCGTATTTTCCTCACCTTAGAGAAACTTTCCTTAAAACAGACATGAGCAGCTTTAAACAGTCTATATTAGAACGCATCGGGAAACACGCGAAGGAGTCCCACTTACATGACACAGCAGAGCCAGCTCATGGTGACACGTCACTGCGTTCCGGTTGGCTTCCATGAAGTACCTTTGTGTGCGTCTCCGTTCTCGTTCCAGCTTCTTCTCCAAGGCCAGCTGGGATGTAGATAAATTGTCTAAATACTTCATCATGACATCCGATATCATCGAGCTGACTTCTACGATGTCTGGACGGCCTTCGGCATCAGGAGTGAGGCACCTAGGAGAGAGGAGCGGATTATAAAGCACTCTCTGGTCAATGTCGGGAGCAGGCCGGGATGTGGAGGGTCAAGGTCAAACTACCCTGTACGTCCACTGCGGTGCTGGCACCCAGGAGAACGTAGGGGAAGGCGGACAGGAAGCATAGCTCTCAGCCTTAGGCTTTTCAAACGTCATTTGGAAAGTTGGGGAAGGAGAGGGAGACAGCACTGGCAGACAAAAGTCATGGGCTCGGCATGAAGCTGCACCTTGGGTCTCAGGACAGGCTGTTGGAGTCACTTCTCACGTGTGGGCTGATTTCTTTCTGAAACCACTGCTAACACATCAGTGAGTCAGTGAAAAAAAAGAGATGCCCATCCTATCAGCTTTGGTGAGCACCCCTGATACACCAAAAGGAAAGATGATTTCAGCGGGTTGGGGGGGTTGCCACAACATTATCGGCCTTTTACAGCTGTATAATAGAAATATTAGCATAACTTGATCCGTGAGAATACCTTACAAAACATAAAGTCATAAAAATAAATTCCAACCCAGCTGCAGGAAATAAAAAAGATATGAAGCTAATTTGACATATTGCACGCTAATATTTTCCGTCATTTTGGAGTTTGCATGCTTCTCAATAAAATATAACTTGGGAAGCAGATGTGGCTCAAGCAACTGGGCTCTCGCCTACCACATGGGAAGTCAGTGGTTCGGTTCCCGGTGCCTCCTGGAGAAGACAGCAAGCTGGCGTGACAGGCAGGCACAGCAAGCTGACGCAACAAGATGACACAACAAGGGACACAAGAGGAAAGACATAATGAGAGACACAACAAAGCAGGGAACGGAGGTGGCTTAAGTGATTAGGTGCCTCTTTCCCACATCAGAGGTCCCGGGTTCAGTTACCGGTGCCTCTTAAAGAAAGAAAGATGAACAGACATAATAAGTGCAAACAATGAGGGGATGGGGAGAGATAAATAAATAAAAAATAAATCTTTTAAAAAAATGTAACGTTTGGATTTGAGAAAAAGATGTAATTTTCACATCTTGCATTTGATTTAGCAACCCATAATCAATGAATACAATTTATACCTATACAATAGACGCTTCCAGACAAGGTTTAAAAATTATTAACTCCCAATTATTCTTCACGACAGAAGAGGAAACAGGACTCTAATTATATAATTTGCTGTTTATTCCTTCTTATTGAGTTATTAACCATTAGTAAAATACACCTAAGTCTTAGGATGTAAGATATTACTTTACCATTTTATGTCCTTATGCTTTTTCTTTTTAAGGTCTTTCACTATGGCCGTGACAAGCATTTTACACACCTGCTGAATTCATATTTCACAAAGTGAAATTCTATGCAGTCATTACATACAGTAACACAAGTGATTGTAGTGACAGGGTCAGCTGCGTAACTTGCCAAGCCCAGTGCAAAATCAAAACATGGGGCTCCAGCAGGGAGCAGGGCTGACTCCGAGAGGACTGCAACCTCGGTGCCCTCCGGGACACACATGGGGCATCTGACTGGGGGTGGATGAGAACTCCCCACGGAGTTTCCCACCAAATGCACCATGGGCTGTCAGCCCAGGGCAGGGGTGGCTGCTACCCTGCCCCACCCCAGGACACCATGGGGGCACGTGCCTGGGCCTGACTCTCTCCCTGCCTGCACCCAGAACCCCGACAGGAGAGGAGCATAATGCCGGAGCATGAGCCTTCCCTGGTGACACAGCCCTGTGGCTGTGCCAGGCCAGGGGAGCAGCTATAGTGGGGCAGGGGACAGGCACTGGGGGCAAGGGGGGATGCGCAAACTGAGGCTCCAAGCACCTGGCACATGCACTTCGCCTCGTCGTACTTGTTTTCCAGAACACAGATTCAAAGATAAAAGTATTAAGAATCTCGAGACCTTGGTGACAGAGCATTAAATTCCAAGCACAGGGTCATTTAAATATATATATATTTATTTATTTTAAAGAAACTTTAGATTACATAAATGTTACATTAAAAATATGCCCCCACCCCCACACACACGCTTTCCCCCATTAACAACATCCTTCATTAGTGTGGAACATTTGTTACAATTGATGAGCACATTTTGGAGCATTGCCACTAAGCGTGGATTATAGTTTACACGCTGTCCTGTGCAATTTTGTAAGTTATGACAAAATATATAATGGCCTGTATCCATCATTGCAATGTCATGCAGGACAATTCCAATGTCCTGAAAATGCCCCCATATTACACCTATTTTTCTCTCTCCCTCCCCTCAGAACCTCCACTGGCCGTTGTCTCCACATCAATGATAAAAATTCTCCCATTGCTAGAATAACAATAAGTCTACAGTAGAATAATAGTAAATCTACTTTAGTCCATTGTTCATTCCCCAATCCTGAGGATTCCAGGATGGTGAAGCCCACTCTGCCTCTAATTGAGAGGGGGCTTAGATCCCATGGGGCAGATGGATGGGACGATCTTGCTTGTAGTTGCAGATAGTCTCTGTTCCTTGAGATGGTTGTTGTCCATCATCATCACCTTGTTAGTTGTCCTAGGTGAGTCCAAAGATCTGGAGAGTAGGTGTTGCAACTCTGCTGAGATTCAGGGCCCAACTGGCACATAGACGGATCAAAGATTTAAGTCTCTGGGACATACACCTGTCAAGTATAGTGCTAACTTTAGGTTCACATAGAAGGGGCAGAAGAGCCATGTGTAGGGAAACCACAAACGAGCCCATCTCTGTCACACTGGGGAGCATAAGTTCCAAGGTCAGGCCCACTGGCAGGGCGCCAAACTCCTGAGCTGTCTGCCCTGCCTGTAGTGTCTGGATGTCTCTAGAGCCCTCAGGAGCCCCTCTATTTGAGGCAATATTTACAGTGGCAGTCAATGAGATCCCGCTGAGACGTGCATAAGCGTAACCTCTGGAATGACCTCCAGACTCACTTTGAAATCTCTTAGCCGTAAGAACTCATTTGTCTTTACCTTTCCCCTTAGGGTCAAGGTCTTTTTCCCAGTGTGCTGTGAGTTGGCGCTTGGTAGTGATCCCTCGGATCAAGCGCTGGGTCCTTTTGGGTGCAGGCCCTGTGTGGACGCAGTGGCTGCAGGCACGTGAAGCCAACTTTGTGTGCCGATGGCGTGTTTGTGCTCAAGTTTCCTACTTTTGCTCATAATCTCAAAAGAAACTAAGTTGAATTTCTCTTTCTAATTAAACCAGATTCTTCATCTGCACTCACTAATTGCCAAAAGGGGTTAAAGCCGCTTCAAATGCATGGCTGACCTCGTGTTGACTTGAAGACGGCTGCGTGAGAGAAAGCCTCAGCATCTAAGCCTTTCATCCGTGCAGCTATTCCAAGTTCTTAAATTTCAGATATTTAAATTGATTCAAGGTAAGATTAGCAGTTAGGTTATCAGCCGAGCTTTTTTTAAAAAAATATATATATATATTAGAGAAATTTTAAATTTTCGGGAAAATCATGCAGAAAATACAGCATTCCCATATTACTCCCCCCAAACACATACACACACAGTGTTTTCCTTATTATTTTCACTTTGCATCAGTGTGGTAGCTTTGTTACAATTGATGGAACAATATTATAATTATACTATAAACTATAGTCTATGGTTTACATCAGGGTCTAGAACCTAAAATTTCCTCTTTTAATGACATTCAAATGCAAAATTCAGTGGTGTTAATTACATTCACAGCATTGTGTGGCTGTCACCACCATCCCTTACCAAAACGCTTCCATCATCCCAAACAGACTCTGGACCAATCAAGCATTAACTCCCCATTCCCTACCCCACCCTGGCCCCCGGTAACCTGTATTTTAGTTTCTGACTCTATGGATTTGCTTATTCCAATTATTTCATATCAGTGAGATCTACACAGTAGTTGTTCTTTTGTGTCTGGCTTATTTCACTCAACATGATGTTTCAAGGTTTGTCCATGTTGCGACATGTATCAGAACTTCATTCCTCTTTATGGCCAAGTAATATTCCATTGTATGCATTTACCACATTTTGTTTATCCATTCATCTGCTGATAGCTTCCACCTTTTAACTGTGAGCAATGCCACTACGAACATCAGCGGGGCAAATATCTGTTCAAGTCCCTGCTTTCGAGTCTTTTGGATATATAGCTAGAAGTGGGATTGCCGGGTCATAGCGTAAGTCTATACTGAACTTTCTGAGGAACTTTCAAATGCTTTCCATTTGACAGTAGCTGTACTACTTTACTTCCCCACCAAAAAATGAACGCATGTTCCTATTTCTCCGCATCCTCGCTAGCATTTCTTATTTTTCTTTAATTTTTAAGTAGTGGCCATTCCTGTGGGTGTGAAATGCAATCTTATTCTGGTTTTGATTTGGTTTCCTTGCTGGCTAATGATGTTGCGCAGCTTTTCAAGTGTTTATTGGCCATTTGTATATCTTCTTTGGAGAAACATCTATTCAAATCCTTTGACCATTTTTTAATTGGGTTATTTGTCTTTTTGTTGTTGAGTTCTGGTAGTTCTTTATATATTCTGGATATTAAACCCTTATTCATAAGTAGTTTCCAAATATTTTCTCCCATTCTGTAGGTTGTCTTTTTACTTTCATGATGAAGTCCTTTAATGTACAAAAGTTTTTAATTTTGATGATGTCCCAGTTATGTAGTTTTTCTTTTGTTGCTCTTGTATAAAGGCTAAGAAACCTTGCCTGACACAAGGCCCTGAAGGTGCTTCCCTATGTTTTCTTCTAGGAGTTTTATAGCTCTGGCTCTTATATTTAGGTCTTTGGTCTATTTTTAGTTTACTTCTGTATATGGTATAGGGTTCCACTTTCAATCTTTTGCATATGGATATCCAGTTTTATCATTTTTTTTTTAATCAAAAGGAAGCATAAGCTAGTTTTGCAAATTATACACTTATATATATGAGAAGACATGGAGTCTCTTAAGACTCTACTTTTAGCCCATAAAAGAATATCTTACATAAAAATTCAAACTTTTAGTGTAAGTGGTCACTGGCGGGTCCTTCAAATGCAACATACTAAAAGAAATTCATTCATTCAGCAAACATATTTTGGGGATCTGAAGATTGGGAGTGAGATGATCTTTGTTCTCCTGGCATTGGTCATCTCCTTCCTGCCCAGGCTTACTTCTCGTCCTGCATCAGCTATCCCTGGAAAAGGCACCACCCGGGAGATGCAGCTGAGCATCAGGGGTCCACACGTGGGTTCTGGAGTCAAGTAGTTGGGATTTAAATCCCAGCTCACCATTTACTAGCTCTGATCTTGGGCAAGTTACTTATATTCTAAATTGCAAGTATCCTCATTGCAAAATGGGAATAATCGGAGCATCCACTTCATCTAGCTGATATGAAGATTGAATGACGTAATCTCTGCCAAGTGCTGGCATGTTATAAAAACTCAGTAAATAGAAAATCTTGCCCTTATGTTTCTCCTCTATCCCTTCCTACATTTAACAAACACCAATTCCTAAGGCTTCGACCTTCTAAATATTTCTTGAATCCACATCCTTAACCTCCTTTCCCATGGTTCCTGGTTGAGCTCATCATTGCTTGCTTAGCCTAATGAAACAGTCTCGTAAATAACATGTTCATCCCTTGTCCACCTCTGCTCCCTATTGCGCCCTGCTAGAAGAATCACGTTCCTAAATCTTAGTATATCACTCCTCTGCTCAGAATTCCTCAGTAGACCCTCATGGCCCAATGGGATAAAATTAAAATTCCCAGCGTGCTATACAAACCCCCTCTTGAACTGGCCCTTACCTCCTTCCAGCAACATACTGGATGCTCCTACCTGTACTTCCCCAAAGAGCCCATGGCTCTCCTCTACCCCCATTACTTTGCTGATTTTATTCCTTCTGCCTGAAATGCCCTGGTTCAGACCCCATCCTTTACCTGCTTGCCAAAATTTCAGTCCATTACAAGTCTCAACTAGAAAGACCTCTTGGAGTGCCCTCAGGCAGATTTACGTGCCCCTTTTACATGTTTTCATTGCATATGAGTACTTAAAATGTACTTAATAATTACCATAATTATTGTAATGTAATGGTCTGTTTCACCATTAGATTAGAAACTTCTTAAGGGGATGGATATGTGACCTCTTTACTGTGGTCTCCCCAGCTTATAAAATGGAATCTGAGTTCTAATAGGTACTAAGTGAATGAAGGAAGGAAGGGAGGAAGGAAGGAAGGAAGGAAGGAAGGAAGGAAGGAAGGAAGGAAGG